>CAJNIZ010044752.1:31500-46243 GCA_905231905.1 Symbiodinium pilosum
ACCATATTATACTCATTATCCAACTTTTACTGAGGGGGGCAGTACCCAATATATATTGACAATTTGTTCCACACGGAAGGGTGGTACTTACAACTACTGGCAATTTCATGTTTCCTTTTTCATTGCGAGGGGTGCTGTGTACTGGTATTTTACACGGTTCAGGCTTTGGACCCTAAAGCCGTATTATCAAGATTTATATAATCTGGGATTTCCAGGAATGAGGAGGCCCCTTACAGACACCCAAGTACACCGCATCCCTTGTCGTGGGGACCCTCAAGGCGGAACCGTGTTCTGGAACCCCCCCCCCCTATAACACTGCTTTGCCAAGAATGGATGATGGCAGCCAAGGAAGGCCATGAAGGCCAGCCCTATGAAGGCCAAGGCCATGAAGGCCGGCTTCGGGGTGAAACGCTTCATGAGAGGGTTTAGTTTTGGAACTTTTTGGCTTTGGGGTCTAGGCTTTGAGGGTTACGGGTTTCTAACCGAAATCCTAAAGGCCCTATGCACAGGACAGCATGGTGAGCTCTATCTGGATTTTCTGGAAGACCAGGCTTTAGAAGAGTCGCAGCGACGATTTTTGCCGCCGGGGCTGGCACACGAGTTTTCTTCAGGGCACTGCCATACCTAAAATTGTGTCCCCCGATCTCTCAGCCGCCACTTATTACCGATGATTTCCTCAATTTCTACGCGGGGAAGACTCTAGCAGAATATAGGCATATAGGATCTTATCATGTAAGTAGGGGTCTCTGGGTTTTAGGTCCTTTTTCCTTGTTATTCCTTTGCCGCAGGCATGATATGTGTGCAGAGCTGAAGAGCCTTGCAATCTTTGTGCATCCAGGCAAGACATGTGTGCAGAGCCGGTTGTTCCTGTGAACGCCGCAACCTTGTGCCACTAACCCGTGTCAGGTTGTGGTACGTTTCAAATTTCTACCCCCACAGGCAATGAAGAAAAAGGCCATCAGCATCATCGCGCGGGGTAAGCTCGCGAAGGTCGCTGTCTTCAAGGGCCGCAAGGAGACCTGATCGGGATGCTTCTGTTCTCCCCAAAGAGCCCAGTAGCCCTTGATACGGTTTAAGCTACATACCCTGGGTCATATAAGGGATCCCCGTATGATTTATAGAATGTTCTCTGATTAAAGGTGTGATGGGCTCTTTGACTCACAATGGAATATCTTGAACTTGTGAATGTACCAAAAGGGGTACTCTTATGGCCTCTAGAGATGTATGGGGTTGAAATTGGATGATGGTAAGTACATAGGGATAGTTTTTCGGAGACCCACAAACACGGAAGAACGGGCAAACACGGCGAACTGTTTCCACAAACATCTAAGCATGTGGAGTACAAGGTGTTTTGACATGGGACAGCTGCAAGGCCTCCCAAGTGCCAAGTCCCTAAACCCAAAACCCTAAACTGCGTAGGTGAGGTCAGAGGTTGCAAGTTGTAGCCCAGAGCTTTTGGGTCGTTGGGGGTTTCCGGTTTGCTCCGTAATGAACTTGCATATCCTGGCCCCTACTCTTGGGTACCGTCTGATATCATAATTTGGGTCCTGTGATATCGATAGCAGGCACTTAACATCGCCAAGAAGGAGTGAACGCTGACCCCTATAGGGTCTCAGGCATTTTCTTGGCAGGGTTCACAATTACCCCCCAAAAAGGTGCTAGAAAGGAGCCTTGGTCAAGCGTGGCAGAAACGAGGTTGCGGATCAGGGTCCAGTGCAATCCCTTCAGATGCTGAAATATATGCCGAACATACGTTCAGGCACCCTGGAAGTTTTTTCCCCGAACGCCAATTCCTAGTAAAAATCAATGCGCAGCCGGCAAGTCGTGTTCAGATCTTTCTCTGCTTCCTCTTCATCGTGTGCGCGTGTAAATTCAGTGCATTGAGTTTTTGTTTTCCCGCCTGTGTCCGCCCGGCTTGCCACGGAGCGCAAAGAGAATTCCGAACACTTTCTGGCAAGAAAGCCTTCACGTGTTTAGCATCACCTGCGCAAGAGGGGCATGGAACGCACAATCACAAGTGAACGCGTACCTCCTGTACGAGCCCCATGCGCATGAAATCACATTCCGAGATTTGATGAGCCCTAAACCCAAGCCCTATACCAAACAGATGGAGATCTTGCTATTGCCAGGAGAAGACATCCACGGGCCTCCAGAAGACCCACTTGATGAAGAACAAGAATGGCAGGGTCGTCACCAAGAAGCAGTACCTTTCCAGACCATATGGATAGTTGCTCCGGTAGGTAGGGCGTTCTTCTCGAATCTGCAGTAAGTAGATGACATGTTAGGGCATGCAGAGCTCCAGAACTCGTGCTTTTGTGTCAGAGGCAGCCATCAGCGTTCCTAGTGCTCGCATGGTTAGTTTGACTGCATGTTCGATGGGGTTCTCTCAAGCCGTCGTCGCAGTGATCTCTACGCTCCTGCTTTGATCCGCAGTCTGTAGACCCATATTGCATAAACCTACTGAGCGCTTCCACGACACAGCTTGGAGCAAGGCATGCAAAGGGGAAGGAGCTGTTCAAGAAGTTTGCCCAGCGCTGGCTTGACGCCGTCATGAAGGCCAGGAAGGAGCTTGGCATCAAAGGCTTCTGCGCGGTGGGTGGCAAGACTCCGCAGGGGAAGGCTCTCTACGCCAAGGCAAAGGCTTTTTATGCCGAGTGAGTGGCACATGGCCAGCCTGCTTTCGTGGTAGTTCATGGAGTAGGCACGCCTGAAAAGTCTTGGTGCATCTGACTGTACAGATAGATCAGATGCCGAAGTGTTGCAGGGGTGCGGCGATGTTCTCCTGCCGGCCGACAAGCAAACTGGGGATGATCGCTGCAGGATATGCAAAAGATCTCAGCCTCACTGAAAGCATTCGGAACTGCACAGTCGTCAAACATGCTTCCTAGTCTAAACCTACAAAACTTGCAAAATCTGAATCTTACCCAAACTATAGCATGTCTTTTGCAGGCGCATTGCGTGAGGGTAGCTTTGCAGGCTTCGGACCGTGTGTGGTGTGTTGGCGACCTAAAGAGTTGCTCTTTGTGGTCCAAGCCTACCTGTTTTGCCATCAAACATACGCCGCGCTCTTTCCTGTTTCCCAGCAATGGCGCTGCCAATGAAGACGGTCATGAAGAGACTGGGTCTGCAAGCTTGGACAGTGTCGTGCTTCATGTTTGGAAAGGCATGCGGGCGCATGTAGGTGAGAACAACAGAGCCAGAGTTGAAGGACAACATTTTCACAGCGAGGCCATTCACACTTCATGTCTCTGCTATGATCGCTGTTTCACTTGCTGTCAATGAATCTTTTTTCCACATGCTGGGACATGGCAGAGATCACATCTCATCAGGCTAGCTTGTTTTTGGCCGTTGAGTCGAGGACTTGCCAAATAGAAGTTAATAGAACTGCATAGCCCAACCAGTGACGTTCTCATGTTGCCTGAATTCGACGGCCCAGTATAAGACTTTCACTGGGCCTTCTGGCTGCTAAGGCTCATGTGAGCCATAATCTAAACTGCCAGTATCCCCCTTAATAATCGCTATCATGCTTTCCTATGTAGTCCCCCATATAACCGCCTTAAAGGAGTTTAGACTATAGCTCATGTGCAGCTTTTCTGTACGTCATCTACAGCTTGTTCTGTCATCTGCCGCAACCAAGGAAGGCCATGAAGGCCAGCCCTATGAAGGCCAAGGCTATGAAGGTCCATCTATGGGTTCAAAACACAGGTCTTAGGGTTTAGGGTTCAGGGTTTAAGGGTTTAAGGGTTGAAGGGTTTAGGGTTTAGGGTTTGGGGTTTAGGGTTTAGGGTTCAGGGTATAGGATTTAGGGTTTAGGGTTTAGGGGCATGGTTGGAGCTTCATGAGCTTTGTCTAGGAGTTCAAAACATTGCAAATGAGACTCAGTAGGGGCATTGTTGGAGTTCTGTGTGGGCTTCATATGAGCTATAGTGTTAGCTGCCAGTATCCCCCTTAATAACCTCCATAGCCGTCCCTATATAATCCCCCATAGAACCCCTTTAAGGAGTTAAGACTATAGCTTATATCGAAGATTCCAGAGGCTCGCTAGCAACAAACAAGTTCGGGAGACGGCGTTCTGCAACAGCGATTGCAAATCATGTGTTTCGAGGCTTGACCCACCTAAACTTGTGCTCTCACCTTGCCAACGAGCCAACTCTTTATACATGATTCCTCAATTTCCTGAGCGGACTCATCCTATCATGCCTCTTGAGGGCCTCGCTTCGGCAAAAAGATGGCAGGCAATAGTTCCTTTGCCTCAAGCATGATATGTGTGCAGAGCAGAAGGGCCTTGCAAGCTTCATGCCTCCAGGCAAGACAAGTGTGTAGGGCCGGTTGTTCCTGTGAACGCCGCAGCCTCGTGCCACTAACCCGTGTCAGGTTGTGGTACGTTGCAAATTTCTACCCCGGCAGGCAATGAAGAAGAAGGCCATCAGCATCATCGCGCGGGGAAAGCTCGCGAAGGTCGCTGTCTTCAAGGGCCGCAAGGAGACCTGGGGAAAGCCGACCTAATCTTACATCATCCTTCTATCTAAGAGCTCCGATGGCCGTGGGATTTGTGGTCTTTGCTCTGCCAAGCCGATGGCGAAGGGGTTTCAGGTTTACGCTGTGTACTCCCTGCCTCACACCCTTATCATGCCGCAACCCCCAAACCCTACATGTCCAGTGCTTTGTTTTTAGGGCCCAGTAGACGTATGAGGCGAACCAAGGAGCTGTTATAGTCCCCCCTAAGTAGATAGAATATGGGGTATAGGGGATCTTGTTTTATACCCAAAGCCATATTCTATCTACTTAATGGGACTATAAACTATGCGATGCCACATTGACCCTCAGGCTCCAGCGTAGTTCCTCCTCTGGGTGTGTCGTAGTAGTTCTCTGCCAGGGGCTCCTGCTGCAATACCCAACAACCCAGAATGGCCTATATTCTCCCTTAACTATGGAATATTCCTCAATTCATATTACTGACCTAGTATCATTTAAGGTCTATTCCCTGAAGAAAGGACATTGGACTTTCTGAGAAAGTGGTCAATAGGGTGGTACTTAGGAGCTTCCGGGCAGCTCCAGGGTCCAAGAAGGCCGCAGCAGAGAAGAGGTTATTTGGGTATAGTATGGTACCCAATATATGGTAAGATTATCTTCTTTTCATCTATAGGATCTTATATGCAGCATATCCTCCTACTTGGTTCAACCACCAAAAGACGCTACTCAAGTGTTCAATGCATCCCAGCCAGGCCCCAGAAATGCAACTCTGATTCCTACAAACCCCAAGGAAAGTGCTCCGCAACATCGGCAATCCTTACGCTGCGCGTATTGTTCATCTGCCGTTGTGTTGAGTTTGTCAGTTCCCCTCCAAGACGCGAAGTCAGGCCCTCTTTCCACTCAGTAACAGCTGGATAATAATTGTAATATGGTTATATATAGCCCTTAATAGGACCCTTAATATAGACTGTTACTGGGTGGGGGCATTACCCAAGGCCCTCTCAACTCTTGGGCTACAACGAAAGCACTGGACGGAACGCAGCTCCTGCTTGCTCTCATGTTGGTTTACAAGCGCCCCCCAAGCCCTCCAAATTTCGAAGCCGAGGCTACTCCCAAAGCCTGTCGTGCCAGACGAGTCACACCTGCAATCCAACCCCTGTACATGCCCCAGATGCATGAAATCGTCCTTCCGGGATACCCTGCATGAAGTCCGGTTGCTTTCAGGAGAAGACATCCACAGGCCTCCAGAAGACCCACTTGATGAAGAACAAGAATGGCAGGGTCGTCACCAAGAAGCAGTACCTTACCAGACAATGTGTGAAGTTGCTCGTGTTGGGTAACTCTAATAGCACTTCCCTGCTCCCGCCCTCTCAGAAAGTAGAAGTCGTACAGTGCCTAGGCCTCCCAACTACAGATAGGAATATGGCTCCAGACAGGACAATTATGTAATCCAGGACTTTACGTTTAGGGTATATAGGCTTTTGAGTTTAGAGATTGGGGTTTAGGGTTTACGTTTGTACCCTTGGGTATTGGGTCCCACGCACGCTACTTTTTTGCTATATCCACATGCATGGCCTAGGGATCCAAAGCCATGGGTATACCTGGACCCCAAAAGTATGTAAAATAATGGCCTTTAGGGCTATTATTATGGGTTTAGGGCTATTATTTGGAATATTTTGGTGGTTTAGGTACACCCTAAGGGTACATAGGACAAGCCGGCGTGTAAGCAAAGGATGAGGCTTGAAGAGCTCTGGTACAGATTTTGTTGGGTGTTACATCAACGATTCTTCATGACAACTTCGAAACGGTTCTCTGAACATGTCACAGTAGTGACTACAGCATTACAGATATTGTTGATACCAGAGGTCCTAGTTGTCCTTGAGTACACTACCGGAATATTTTTATTCAAGTATAGTCTATGGACATCCTAATGTTAATTCCTCGCCCTCAGAAAACGGCAAAACGCACATTTTGGGGGCGGGCTCCAGGGCAGATATAGTAGTAATGTAACGGCTTTCCAATGTGAGCAATATCTATGTTCCTTAATTTTGAGTGTTGAAACCTGAGGTCTTTCATGAGTTTTCAAAGTCAGACTTTGCCAGTCAAGTTCCTACGTAATGTTTCTTCCTATTATGAGGCCCCAATTACTATAGCCTGAAAGGTTTATCCTGAAAGGTGTTTTGGTATCAAAAATGGACGTGAAAGTCCAGATACTTGGACGACTAGAGTAGGTTGCGGGCTCTTTGGGGAAACAAGTACTACGGCTTAGCTGGAAACAGCTAATTAGTCTAAGCTACCATTCTGCAGCAGTGCCTCCTCCATCCCTGCATTGTACTAAACACCTCGCCTTTCTAGTACTTCCAAGACACAGCTTGGAGCAAGGCATGCGAAGGGGAAGGAGCTGTTCAAGAAGTTTGCCCAGCGCTGGCTTGACGCCGTCATGAAGGCCAGGAAGGAGCTTGGCATCAAAGGCTTCTGCGCGGTGGGTGGCAAGACTCCGCAAGGGAAGGCTCTCTACGCCAAGGCAAAGGCTTTTTATGCCGAGTGAGTGGCACGTGGCCAGCCTGCTTTCGTGGTAGTTCATGGAGTAGGCATGCCTGAAAAGTCTTGGTGCATCTGACTGTACAGATAGATCAGATGCCGAAGTGGTGCAGGGGTGCTGCAAGGTTCTCCTGCCAGCCGACAAGCAATTTGGGGATGATCGTTGCAGAATGTCCAAAAGATCTCAGCCTCCCTGAAAGCACTCGGATTTGTACGAGACTGTCCAAAGCGGATTCTTTGAAGCCAAGCAAGGTAATCAAAGATGCCTCCTAGGCTTGACCTGTGAACCCTGCAAAATCTTACCCCACCTGTCCAATGCGTTCTGCAACTCTGCAAAGCATTACCCTAAGGATCCAAATATGCCAGTGTAGATAATATTTGTAGATGTTAGGGCCTAATGTACTAATGTAGGCAGTATTTCAATACTTGGCTCCCCAATGTTGTGGCGCAAATAGCACCGCGAATATCCCTTGCTCATGCAAAGGCCGACGCTGGAGTGCCGCGTGCAGGTATTTCGAGCCAGAGCCCTGGGTGGAACCGGTATGCATTGAGGAGCAGGTAACATTGGTGCCATTGCGGGCTCCGTGTATGTGAGCAACATCAATTCGGGGCGTGCAGCAGAGGCTGCAAAATTTGGAGAAGGAGCCATGTAGATACAGTAATACTCGTAGACTCTGGACCCCCATCTAGATGTTGTTGAGACCAGGGAAGCAACAGAAGCAGCAACCCTTAAGCGTCCAAGGATCCAAATAATAGGGATTAGGTCCCAAACACCGTTCATATTATAGTATTTGGGCCCTAAAACCAGATTATTTGGGCCCTAAAACCCTATTATTTGGGACCTAAAACCTTGGTATTTGGGCCCTAAAACTCCCGAGCCCTGAAACCCCATTATTTGGGTCCTTGCACCCTTAGAGAACACTCCTCCGCAACTTCCTAGTCCTTCGGGCCTTCGATGCCGAACGAACAGCCCCCAGCATCTCGCTCCCACACGCTAACCCAGGCACATGATTAATTAACCGCCTCCCCTTAATGAAGGTTATAATAGGTGTCCCAATCATAAGGCCCTGAACCCTAAACCTCAAACCCAATATAATAGGGATCCTAATTTAATTTTAGGGCCCTAAACCCTAAACCTCAAACCCAATATAATAGGGATCCTAATATTAAGGCCCTAAACCCTAAACCTCAAGTCCAATATAATAGGGGCCCTAGGATTCTAGGGCCCTCAAAGGGAGGGGGTTCTTAATCATGGGTCTACATTACCCTCCAAGGTGGTTCCTTTGGACTTTGGTCTGGTCTTAGGGTTTGGGGTTTAGGCTTTAGGGTTCAGGGCTCAGGGTTCAGGGTTTAGGGTTTAGGGCTTAGCATTTAGGGTTCAGTGTTTAGGATTTGCGGTTTGGCATTTAGGGTTTAGGGTTCAGGGTTTAGGGTCTAGGGGTTTAGGGGTTTAGAGCTTAGGGTTACGCATCTTTTTAGGGCCCTTCCGCCCAAAAGGTGCTACATGGGAGTGTGTTGGCCAGTCTCAAAACTTATGATTTCTAAAGCTGACAACATCTCCCCTACCTCATCCCGAAGAACAGGTACGGACGGACCAAGCCAAGCGGAAGGCTGAGCGGGAGGCGCTGGGCTTTTTAGGGAGGTCTTAGTGAGGAATCTTCATGTATGTGGTTCTCTTAAGGTTTGGTTTAGTTGACGGGAGAGGTCAGTTGCATCTCTACGCATATATAGTAGCTCACATAGATAGATATATGTACAGATCTAGGGTACCCAAAATTAAAAAAAAAATAGTATCATTCACGTATGATATACCTAATCTCCACCGGTTGAGTTCCTTCATCACCTTCGCCCCTTTCCCAACAAGGTGCATCAGTACACCATCTTTCGAAGGAGCCTTTTAGAAATTAAGTTTGAGGGTCCGACGATCCCAGTTGTTGGAATGGTGTGGTAACTTGCTCTGCATTCTTTTCTTTGGAAGGAAACTTTAAAGATTGTCCCTGAGGGTCCCTTGACAGTGTCTGGGTTCGGGGCAGGATAAGATCCCTTGCTACCTGAGAGTTAGCAGGATGGTCCAGTGCTTGAGATAGCATCATCCAAGACCCTCATGACAGTGGATACGTCCTACAGCCTTGTTAGGTCACAATTTTGGTAGTTCCCATAGAGAGGGGGACTCCAATGTAGAACCCCAAATGCGATTATCCTCATCCTAGGCCCCCCCCAAAAAAGGAAGCCTCAATTTTGGGAAACCTAAACGCTACAAAATCTATATACAGCCCGTTAAAGGTACCCTAATTCTGGAATCCCTAAACCCTAAACCTGAATTTCGGGGAAGCCCCCATTTATTGCGGATGGGGTCACTGCCATTGACAGCCATCGGATTCGAGCAGAGGTGCAGGCAGCGAAAGTCTGGTTTAGAGTTTAGGGTTTAGGGAGAGCCCTACAGAGCAATCGAGGCTTGTCAGGGGGATCTCTGAGTTTCAGACCTTGAAGAACAGGACCTCAAGGGAAGAGGACTATTTCTCTTGCTGGTCTCTTGCAAGGCCAGGGATAGAAACAATTGATCCCAAGAAGTTTCTACGGCATCCAAGGGCTTTCCTCCGAGCAGCATTGCTTTGCTCTCATGCCAACATAAACTACGAACACCTGCACGGCCCAAGCTGAGAACTCAGGGGCCGAATACGGTCCAGTAGTCTAGACATCGTCTTCTTGCCAGTGCAAACTGCAGCCTGGGACCCCGAAGCCCTAAGCCGAACCCTGAACCCCAGACTCGTTACATAGGGACATCTAGGGATATATGATATTAATCAAAATGGAAAAGCAGATGGAACATGACATGGAGACTGGGACTAGGTAGTTGTGAATAGGGCATCGGGTTTCCCAAAATTAGGGGTACGCTTTTATGGGTCTTGGGGGTCTATATTGGGGTCTCCCAATGTGAGGAAACGACCATATCCAAAAAGCACGAATTGGGTAGACCGACCTTTATGTCAGCCCTTTCTTCCTGACCCAAGAGCCCTCCCGCCATACCCCCTATACCCCCCAGTATATCTCACGTGTCATACATCCCTAAACATCCCCAAAATTGTCAGACCGACCACAGGCCGAAATTCCTTTGTCCAACTTCTGCGCTGGGCGCCCATGCTGCGGTTGTCCAGGTGCTATCACATTTGGGGGTTTCCCGAAATTAGGGGTACCTTTTTGGGATTTTGGTGTCTATACCTTATTTAGGGAAACTACCATTTATGTGAGAAGCTCCTCTCTGAAGATCGTAATTTACTACCAGAAAGGGGTGGGGGCCTTTGGCGTGGGTACGGTACAAAGGGCCCGGCCTTTAAAGCCGTTTTGTGTGTTATAGAGCTGCATGTTCACAACCCATGGACTCGTGTGACACTTAAACAGGAGCACATAACACATCTCTATGTTCTCGCTTGGCGCAGATATATGATATGGTTGGGAGTTTTGCAAACGATTTCACTTTCCATATTCTTTTCCAGTGGATTTCCATTGTTGGTGTAATATCCCTAGACCTTACACCTTAAATTCCATTGCCAATGCATCGCTCAGGTTGATTGCAGCGACATCGGCACTGGCTTTTGCGTGGTGCTCCCGGCACACACTTACAACATTTGAAGCCTCATCGTGTCTGCCATGAATTGAAGGAGTGGCCGCTTCAGGGGTCTTGATGTTGATGACGATAGGTTTAGGGTCTAGGGGAGCATTGCCATCCTTATATTCGCTTTGATGTTGCAGTTATAGAACTGCTGCTATCGTCAATACTCATCATTGTCATGTAGAGCTCATGCTTGCACCGCCGTGTACACTCCGTATGTCCTACAAATTATAGTAGCATGGAAGTCCAAGGTGAAGCAACATTTCCTCCGTCTACCGTAGTATCGGCAGCCAAGCTTCCAAATGTTCTTCATAAGATTCTCAAGAACAGAATACCAGAGGCTAGAGACTTGTAGACTCAAGCTCTAAACCAGCAAACCCCAATGAAGCCCTAGATCCCTAAATCCAAAAAATTGAACAACCAAAGCCTGTGGAAGCCCTAAGCCTTGGACCCTAGACCCTAAACCCTAGACCCAAAGCCAGATCTTCACACCGGATGTGCGCATCCGGGCTGACGACGAGTTCGAGGCCAGATATTCGAGTGTAGAGGATATCAGGTTTCAGGATGGGGTCTAGGGTTTAGGGTTTGGGGTCATGAGCATGAGGGAGATTGAGGGTGTAGGGCAGGGGTGAGGATGGGTTTAGGGGTTCAAGGCTGAATGTCCTTGTGGTGCATGTGGGATCTTTGAAGTTTACCCCAAACAAGGTTCCACCATGGAATTTCACCTGAAAGTTTCCATAACTAGGGAGACACCAATACAACCCCCCAAATAAAATGCAGAATCCTAATTATAGGCGAATCCTTGCTTCAAAAGAAGCAATCAGTGTCCAACCCCTTAACTGCATAAACCACTAAACCGTGGAACTTTTCAGGTCTTCCTTCTTTTTAGCTGTTAGTAGGAAGTATGTAAGGAGATATATTCCCTGTATAATCCCTACATAATATTCCCTTTATATCCGACTAACCTCCCAGTAAATAATTGTCACCTAATTCCCTTTCAGGTCCTCCTTTGTGGGCTTGTGGATCGGCAGACACCGCATGGCGTTTGGGCCTTAGGTGTCACTTACATGACAAGACCGAACAGTTTAGGGTTTAGGGTTTAGGGCAGTTAGGACAAATGATTCAGGGTTTGGGGTGTAGGGTTATTAGTTAACAATAACAGTCTAGGGTTTAAGGTTTAGGGTAGTTAGCAACAGTAATACCACCAGCGGCGTCCCCTAGAATCTAAGTATGCTTCCCGGGCATCCCTGCAACCATCTTCCTAATGAATCCCTGGTCCACCCTAAACCCTAAACCGGGTCCCTGGAAGTAGAATTCCCAAGGCATCCCTAGAGCTCCTGCGAAAGAGGCAATATGATGCTCCTAGGTATAGTTCCCCTTAAAGTGGATAGAATATGGCTTTGGGTATATCATCATAAGATCCCCGTATAACCCATGTTCTATCTACTTGAGGGGGACTATATCCCTCTTGGGAGTCTTTATAGTAAAAATCATAGCGTTGAGGGTAGATGAATTAAATGAAGGGGCCCCCGGCTGGGAAATGCGCATACGAAAGCAAGGATGGGACAATTTTGCAGTTGACCCCGCTGCGCTGAGATTCCAGCCGTAAAGCCTAAAGCCCCAACCGCCAGAATCCTCAACAATAGCCCTGAAACCCTAAACCCCGAACACCCTAAACCCCAAACCTAAGACCCTAAAACCCTAAAACCTAAAAGCCCTGAGCCCTAAACACCCTAAAACTATCTTTGAAAGTTCCTTTGGTCTATGGGGCCTTCGGAGTCCTTCTAGATTGAGACACTGGTGTAGGCTCCGGGCCCCAGGGTTGTTAGCCATAGGGCTGAGGGTTTAGGGTTTGGAGTTAAGGGTTTAGGATATTGGGTCTTGGGGTTGATGGATTTAGGGTGAAGGGTTTAGGGTTTTAGGGTTTATGCTTCAGGGTTTAAAGGTTTAGGTTTAGCGGTCTAGGGTGTAGTGTTGTAGTGCCTAGAGTTGAGGGTTTAGCGATTTGGTAGCAGGGTCTACGATTTAGGGAATCTAAACCTTGAACACCGTGTGCAACCAGAATCATCATGCGGCTTCCCTAAATTCATTATACTACCAGTCCCTAAACCCTATAAACCCTATAAGTTTCTCTGATTTTGAGAATTGTAATCCAGGCCAAGTCCCACATTCCCAAGCTGTGTTGCGCAAGGTTCCCTGCTGCCTGCAGTACTTCATCACCTTTGCCAGCTTCGGGCTTGGGCCTCAGAACATCTATGGGTTTTGCTAACTTGTGTTTCCCGAAATTGGAAGGTACCTTGGTGGAGTCCGTATATGAGGGTTTATGACGGGGGTTGGGAAACTACCAAATCTTCCAAAAGAATATTGGGAATCCAGGTGCTTGAAAATCTATAGTCTAATTACTGGGGATTTCCCAAGTATTCCCATTCCCTGAGGGTCCAAGTACCTAATAATCATATACTTACTCAAAACCTGTACTAAAATTACAATTACCCAAAGCCCAAGTACCTAATTATTGGGTACATGGACCCTCCGGGATTATTACCCTACTGACTAAGTCCCCCTGACCCTCCAAGTAGGGGTGGTCTTGAGAAACTCCCGTCTCAGGAGTGCAAGGGCCACTGGGTTTAGGGTTTAGGGTTTAGGGTTAGAGGCATCAGGTGCTTGAGGCCTTTTGGCAGCAAGGCTGGGAAACAGGTGGGGATTGTCCTAAATTACTGTCAATACGGGGTCCTACATTTAGGTTCCTATTATAATACGGGGCCCTATATAGATTTCTACATTTTGGGAACAGTAATTTAGGGAAACTTCCAGGTAGCCCGCGTGCAGGTTGTAGAGAAGATGCGTCATTCAGGCACATGACACAAGATCCGGGGGGGAAACCCTCAAGCCTATATCGCTTCCATTTAGTTTCCCTGTTGCTTCTCATTTGATCTTTTGCGCCTGCAGCCAGGCCCTAGGTTTAAGAGACATGTACGCCCGAAAATGGAGAATCAAACGGAAAAGACAATGAACATTAAATGGAAGCTATATTGGGTTTAGGGCTCATTGCCCCTGATGATGGAGGATCAGGTGGGAAAGAAGATGGACAATGAAATGTGAAGTGGGGTTAGGTAAACCCTCGACCAAAGTCTGAGCCTCAACACATCCACAGTCAATCGCCCTCCGCCAGCAGCCGTAGAGCAAGAAACCCGAACAATACACCCCATGCTCAACTTACTCGTGCTTAAGGAACAGTGGGGTGGGGTTTGGTACTTCTTAGTTTCTCTTGATGAGAGTAAGAAGCACTGTACGGTACTATAAGGGACCTGAAAATCCCATACCCTGAGCCCTAAACGGTGTCAGGCGCCACCATCAAGACCACAACACGTTGGTTCGTCGGTCTGCCGCCTTCCCAGCACGAGAAAAGGGGCTGGCTTCTACTTTACTGGTGCTGGAAGAGGTAGCAATCCATTCCCCCACTCCCCCTTGCGCACCACTAGGCTAGGATCCATTGTGTCAAAACCTACGGGTGTTTTGTCATGGGCCATTGTGTAGCTTTTTTCAGCATTATGTTTGATTTCTTTGTTATAGTATAACCCTATTGCTCATAGAAATAAAGCAGTTTTTCCTAGGTCTAGGGGATTGCAGTATTGTCTAGCTCAAAAAAATATCGTGTGGGCAGCTGGGGTGAGCTGATGATGTGGGTTAAGGGTTTAGGGTTTAGGTTGGACTTGTGGAGTTTAGCTGGAAATCGTGTGGCATCAGCTTGCGAACGGTTAACTGCCAACAGGATCGAGGACTACATTCAAACCAGGCGTAAACAAACATTGGACTCGGGCAGAAAGTTGGAGCAAGTTTGCAATCAGAAAAGCATGGATTGCTCTTGAGAATTCCTCAGCTTGTACATGTGAAGCATTGTTGAGTGTAGTTTTGGGTTTCAATGTTCAAAACAATGACTCATAGCTTTTAATTTTATAGTCCCCCTAAGTAGATAGAGTATGGCTTTGGATATGTTATAGAAAGATCCCCAGATACCCCATATTCTATCTACTTAAGGGGGACTATATCCCAAGGAACCAGGCTTACACCCCAAGGGAGCTCAAAAGCAGAGTTAGTTTTTTTTTTTTTTTTTTTTTT
>CAJNIZ010044753.1:0-11131 GCA_905231905.1 Symbiodinium pilosum
ATCCCTAAATTCCTTACGCTAAATTCCTAACCCTGGGCCCTAAACCATAAACCCCTAAACCGTAAACCCCTAAACCCTAAACCTAAACCCCAAACCCTGAACCCCTAAACCCTAAACCCCAAAACCCTTCAACCCCAGAATCCCAACCCCCAAAACCCTTCAACCTTCAACCCCAAACCCTTCAACCCCAAACCCTAAAACCCCTAAAATCGCTAACAAGCCGGGGCGTCCTCAGCGCTGCACCAACTTGAGCTCCATCGACGCTGTTCGAGGCTTGAACCGCCTGAAGGGAAATAGGGTTTAGGGTTTTAGGGTTTAGGGTTTAGGGTTTTAGGGTTTTAGGGCTTAGGGTTTAGGGTTTAGGGTTTAGGGATAGGTTTTAAGGATTTAGTGTTTAGGACTTAGGGATTGAGTTTGCACTTTGTGGGTCCTGCCCCCAGGACCATTAACAGTCTGTAATAGAGGTAATATCACGTAAAGGCTATAAATATATTACAGCTTTGTATCCAGCAGTTAATGAGCCCAAGGCATGGGGCTCATAAAGCATGTCCGCCCGCAGCATTTTGGGTTTATTTAAGGCTTGGGGTTTAGGCTTTCGGGTTTAGGGTGTGGGGTTTAGGGTTTAGAGTTTAAGGTTTGCGGTTTAGGCTTGAAGGGGTTAGGGTTCAAGGTTTGGGGTTGAAGGTTTGGGTTAGTTAAGGGTTTAGGGTTCTGGGTTCAGAGGTTAAGGTCTCGGGCAGAGTTTAAGGTCTCGGGCTCAGGGTGCAGGGTTTAGGGCTTAAGGTGTAGGGAACCGTTCTTGAAAGTTCACGGGGCTTATTAACTACTCATAAATAGAGCTATAACCCTACTTATAACTGGGATAACTTGAAAGGCCACTGATGAGGAATATACGTAGCGTCATACGCCCAGTTCTAAGTAACCACTAAGTCCCATGAACCCGCAAGTCACAATGAGGACATGTAGGGATATAGTTAGAACGGAAAAGACAACAATGGAAACCGCTGCATGATTTAGGGTTCAGGGTACCCGCCCCCCCCTTCATAATAAACATTCGGGCACATGTAGTATGTTGCTATGTTGGGGGTTGTATTTTGTGGACGAGTTCCTTCGGGGGAGGTGACTAGTAGCAAAGGTAATAACAGTGCGATTTAGGGCTATTAGGCTGAAAAGAGACAGTCACGTTGATACAGCAATTCTACAGGCGGACATAGGGGAATTAAGCATTGGTGGAACACTTGGAAACTACTACGTACAGGGCTTAGGGTTTGGGTTTAGGGTTTCTCGGCGTTGCGCACCATAATGAGAAACCACTGGAAAATGAAAAACAACAGGAAACTGGCTTTGCAGAGAGGATTCCTAGAAAAAGGAGGGCTGAAATGAGGAGGGTCAGCGACAAGGTTATGTACAGGGGCTTCAGGATTCTAAGGGTCTTCGGGGCTTTGGGGTTTAGAGTACAAGGGCTTCAGGGTGCTTTAGGTCTCTCAGGGTTTTTGGTCTAGAGCTTCAGGGTTTAGTGATTTGACGGCTTGGGGTTTAGAACGTATGGATTATGAGTTTGCAGGGCTTCCGGCTTTTTTCGAATTGTAGGCTGTATGGCTTCAGGTTTTTGGGAATGAAGGAAATTTCCGAAAAATGAAACCTACCATAGCACCTGGGGATCCATTTCAAGGGGCATTTAAGATTCTGTGGGGATATGGGCTTTCCCCTACGCCCTAAACCCTAAACCGAGGCCTAGACCTTAAACCCTAAACTGCGGGCTTCAGTATGAACGGGGGTAACATTGCCAAAAACATATTGGGGCTTTCCATAAATCAGGGGTCCCTTGATTTGCTGGAAGTTCCCATAAAAAGGCTCATCGCATTTTGGGGTCTACATTGGGGTCCCAATTTATAGACACTACCATTAGGACTGGGATGATACAGCAGCAATAGTAAGAGTAAGAATAGCAGAAAGGAACAGATAGTGTTTCAGGGCTGGGGAATTTAGGGAGTTAAGGCAACAGGAAATGCAGTAGCAATTACAATGATAGAAGGTCCAGGCTGCAAGCTCCAGTCTCGCAGCCCGCCATGGGCAGAAGTATGAAAAACAGGGCTTAGGGTTAAGGGGGTTTTGGGGTTTAGGGTTTAGGGATTAGGTGTTCAGGGCTTAGGGCTAGGCTTTAGGGATTTTGTGTTTAGGGCTATAGAACAGGCGAATGGTTTTTGAGCGGTTGAGACGACGCAAAAACTCAAGCATGGCAGCCCATGTCCAGGCCAGGAGCAGATTTTCCAGGGACACAACTGACGTAGACCCATGATTAAAAACATCCCCCCGGTTAAGGGCCTTGATATTAGGGTCCCTATAATACTCCTCATCAAGGGAGGGGGTTGATTAATCAGGGGTCTGGGTTATGTAGTGCTCCAGACAGTACAAAGTGATATGCAAAGACAGCTTGTAGAGCGTGATTGCTTGAGAGAGCTTGACTCCATCAAGAAAATATGCATCAGACTACTACAGTATACTGTACTTTTATAAGGATAATGGAGAAGAAAATGGAAACTAATATATTATATAGGCTATATATTGGGGTTGTATAAGGATAATGGCAAAGAACATGGAAACTGTGAATGTGCGGCAGGCCCAAAGGGGGAAAAAGCCTTCCTCAGCAGGCAAGGCTCAGGGGCGCCGGCCGTCTTGAGAGAAGCCGACCGGGGCCAGACACGGGCCCGTGACGAAGTACTCTAAACCCTAAACCCCTATAGGGTTTAGGGTTTAGGGTTTAGGGCACAGGATATGCCCAAATGGATGGCAAGCGGCTGTCCGACTTTGATCAGATCCCATAGAACCTTTTTGCCCCGCAGGGGGGTCCGCTCTGGGACTTGCTCCAACTGCTGCGCGTTGCCCTAAAACCTAAACTCTGAGTATGGGGGAAGCAGCGCCAAAAATCCGCGCACACCTCACTCTCACTGACATGAGCTATAGTCTATTGTCTATAGTTTAAAGCTCCTTGAAAAGGGTTATATAGGGGATTACTTCGTAGGGTTTAGGGTTTAGGACTTAGATTTCAGGGCTTCAACTCCTTGAAGGGAGGTTATATATGGGATTGTATTGGGGAGTATTATAGGAGCTGTTACCGGGGATACTTGGATTGTAGACTATGTGTGACATGAAACACCTCTCAACTCTTAACCTGTCATGTTCCCCTTGAAGAAGGCTGATCGTCGTCTTTGAAGATTGCAGTGGCGGGGAGGGGGGGGGATGGGTCTTGTAATACTCCGGGAAGTGATTCACAACAAAGCTGCGGACCTTCAAACCTCAAACTTGGCTCGCGGACATGGTCAAAGTCAAGGACCCTTGGGGGCACTGAGTGGAACACAGTTTGATGGATGGAACACAGCATATGGAACTTGGTAACACAAAACTGGGACCCACGTACTCCAAACCACACAGTGCTGTTTGACCCGAATCCAAATTGTTCACAGCGAGGGGCTCCAAAGACGTTCCGGAAGAACTAGCACCCCATCCTACTTGATGCAGTATAACATACTGCAATATGATAGAACACGTACCAATCACAATGCATTTGGTTGTACACTGCTGCTGGTCTGCTATGAAAATGTGGGATAGTGGTCTACCAAAGTTGTTAGATAGAATTAAGTTTGTTCCCCGTGAAATCAAAAAGTCATATCGTAATAGCCATGAACCCTGAAACCCAAACTTACCCAGCTAACATCCATCCAATTTTCGCCTGCACAAGCAGTGAAGCCGCCGTGGCCGCCTTTCGCTAATACAGATTTGGAGAAAACAGACCCCTTTAGAGGGCTTATATGAGCTATAGTCGAAACTCCTAGGATCCCCTTCATGACCCTTGTAGTAGTCCCCTATATAATCCCCCGTATAACCCCCTTTAAGGAGTTTAGACTATGGCTCATGCAGGGAACAATGGGAATTATGGGGTTTAGGGTTCTGGGGTTTACATATCATGGTGATTAGAACTTTGAACTCAAGGATCCTGCTAGGAGGCGGATTGTAATTCCTAAGGGTTTACGGTTTATCTCAAATTTGCTTTTGGGTTAATCCCCCACCCAGTAATTTCTACCACCGCCACCACTACCAGCACCAGCACCGCCCATGCCGCGCTTTGACAATGGCGTGGTCGACATGACACACACTTGGTATGAACATCTCTCCTTGCAACAAGGCGGCAGCGAAAACGTGTCGACCACATGTCCAATCCGCACGCAAACAGCAGCGTTGAAGTCTCGTAGAACGCGTCTTGCCAGCGAAGCTGCGTAGGCCCGGCTGGCGGGCCGGGCCGCTTCGGCTGCTGCTGGTGCGGCCGTTACGGCAGTCGCGGCAGCGCCAGGAGGCGGGGTAGTCGGAGGCTTGGGACCCTCTGCCGCAGGAAACGCTGGCTCCGCGGGTCTGGCTGCGCCATGCCCTGCTGGCTCCGCGGCTCACAATCCTACTATTGTAGGTATATTAAGGCCCTATTAACGCCATATTAAAGCGCTGTTACTGTAGGGGGGATTGACCTAAGTTTGCTTGTACAGCAGCAGACCTGAGGGAGAAAAAGAACAAGGAAGCCCAATTGCTAGGGGGGGTTTGGGGGTAGGAAACCTGAATGAGCATAGTTTGTCTGGCTGGGGTGGGACTACTAAGCTGCGCAAGGGCGCGATAGGGTGCGCCTACCTTTAAAGAAAAGGCGAACACCCCGCGCGCGTCCACTGATGCACACCCTAAACCCTACACATTGAACCCAAAAACGCAAGAGCTTGTAGAGGCAGGGATTCTGCTTGAATCCGGTGGGTTTAAGCCTTCCCCAAACCCAGGGTTTCCAAGTGATGTATGCGGTTTAGGGCTTAGGGTGTAGAGGGTTAGGGGTTGTATACGGACGATGGAAAAAAAAGGGGAAACTGCTACTTAGGGTTTAGGGTTTAGGGTTTAGTGCTGCGAAACAATTAGGGGTGCCTGCTGAAGTCCCTACAACAAGGATTATATATGGGGGATTGTCCAAATTATGGTCCCTGTTTGGGTCCCCCAAATTAGGCACCGTATTAAGCCCCGTATTATAATAGGGACCCAAAAAGGGACCATAATTTTGACAGTTCCCCATATAGTATTTTGGAGTTAAGGGGCCCTCTGTTGCTTTTGAATGTCTCGCCGAGGTGTTGGAGTATGGCTTGGACTTTGTAGGAAGAAGGAACCTGTTGGACCAGGTTTAGGGTTTAGGGATTAGGGTTTAGGGTTTAGGGTTTAGGGTTTTCAGCCCATTCCCCAAAATCAACCGTAAATCCAAAACCTTCCAATAACCTCGTAGATTGTCAGCTTCTCTGGCACAAGGGCAGGAGCCACTACAGTATCATGAGATAACTACAAGAGAGTTTGGGATCTAGTACACAGTGGATATGTAAGACTTATGCGATCCCTAGACACTATAGTCCCCTTAAGTAGATAGAAAGTGGGGTATATGGAGATCTTCTTATGATATACCCGAAGCCATTTTCTATCTACTCAAGGGGACTGTAAACCCTACACCCCTTATAAGTGAATTGGAAACTGGGCTCTTTTTTGCTTAGGCACTGCAGACATCAAAACCATAAGCGACGGCAACCATTGGTAGTTGTTCATGTTGGTTCAGGTGTCTACAGAACCTAAACGTTGTGGACACCTGTATGAGCCTAGCTTTCAACTTTTTAGTTTCTCCGTATCTTTTTTATGGTGTCCATTACTCAAACCATAAAGTCTATAATCATCTATAATCAGAATCTACCCCTTTCTCCCCAGCGTAAATAAAGAAAGCATAAACAGTGAAACCATGAACCCTCTTCTAGTATCCCTAGACAACCCTATATGAGCACCGCTGCGTCCCTACGTCACGTAACCCCTACATAAACTCCACAATCTCCCCTATGTACTCCTAAATCCGAAACAAGAACCCTTAGACCCTAGAAATTCAGCCACTATGACAACCAGCTGCCTAAATCAAACCCAAAACCCTAAACCTTGGGTACTGCCCCCCCTCAGTAACACTTGGATAATAACTATAATATGGTTATATATAGCCCTTAATAGGACTCCTAATATAGACTGTTACAAGGGGGGGCAGTACCCAACCTATACCCTAAACCCTCCCTGCAACGGCTTTTTGCCTGCAAGCTCGCCATGTCTGGCTCGAAGCCCACCCGGTCAGCGAGGACGTCAAAGCTGTCGAGGATGGCCTCAAAGCTGTTGCAGGTGTTTATGGAGTTCCCTAGGGCTTTAGTTACCTGAATAAGGGGTTCTGGGTTCTATATACCCTATAGTTTCATAGCCCAGTAACCTACTATTCAGGTAACTGGGAGCCTTAGGGGTTAATACATGACTTAGGGTTGAGGATTTAAGGTTGCGGCGTCCCTATATATATATATATGTGTATTTACATGTATGCACATAGATATAAGCAGTTCTAGATATTAGAGCAGGATTTAAATGTCAAGGTTAAATAAGGTGTCTTTGATACAAGTTTACATATTTTTAGAGGTGTTATACAGGTATATCAGAATACGGTTTAAGGTTTAGAGTTTCTTTGTGGGTGTTGCGGCTTCAGGGTTCGGGGATTGAGGTGTTTAGGAATTGAGGTAGCTTTAACGAAACATATGGAATTTTGATGGGGGGAAGCCGGATTCGAGGATGTAGCGATTAAGAGATTCAGGAATTTGGAGTATTGGTGCTTTGTGTTTGGCGGCTTTGGGTTTAGGGAAAGTTGAGAAGCTAAGCATTTAGGGCAAACCGTTGGGGCTTCAGGCTTTGGGCATACCCTAAGGCTCCATGCAGGTACTATTTATGGGTTTAGAGCCCAATGTAGGTACTATTTCTAGACTTATAGAGCCCCAGGGATAGGGCTTTACAGAGTTCACAGCACAATCATCCCTACCATGGTCCACTCCGCCATTCCCTACCTGCTGAGGGCAAGGGAGATGTGGTGGGCCTTTCTATGCATTTTCCTATGGGCTTATGATCGGCTTTTGAAACATTAGCCCTAAACTACGGTAGGTTCGGGGCCCAATAAATTTTTCTGGCTTCATAAGGAGTATTATATCGATATAGGGATTCAAGGTAATTTCACACCTAATTACCCCTGCGAATGCGTTTTGCAGGGAACAACCGCACCGCTCATCACAGGGGTTTGGGGGTTTAGCCTTGCAGTCATCCGTTTTACACGGGCATTCCGACTCGACAGCTTATAGCCCGAACCTAAACGGTAAACAACAAACCGGACGTCAGGATGCAGTCTAGCTCTGGGGCTTCGAGTCTACAAACAGCCTATACTTTGGGGCCTTGGAGTCTCTATATACATATTACCTACTTTGGCCTTTTTGAGGCTTACGGACCCAGAAGGTGTAGTAAGTTTCTCGGCGGTCTGTTCCTAAAGAACCAAATTGAACATTAGCATGTTGGCATTGCTTAAAGCCAGAATCCCTCAGGCCTGACAGCCTCCAACTACAGGGGGTGGTGTGCAAGATGTAGCCGCCTCCCCCCCTCCAGGGTTTAGGGTTTAGGATTTAGGGGTTTAGGGTTTAGGGTTAGGGCCCAGGCCACTTTAGTTCATAGCAGCAGGATCCTCTGAAAGTACCCATGAAATCAGCTAGCTTCACAAGCCCCAACCCTGCACATGCGCGAACGTGCCGCGGAGAGCAAGGTTTAGGGTATGGGGCCGAGGGGTTCGGGTCTGATACCCAAAGCTTCAACCCTAAACCCATAATGCCAGACACATATATATATATATAGTATAAACTCCAGAATATCCCTATGTGACCTCCATAAAACCCCCACATAGACTCTACATATGTATATATACATATGTATATATATATACATATATATATATATACACATACATACATGCATATATGCAAATGTATATATATATATATATGTATATAAACTCCAGGCTGCAGCCAAACTGCATCACTAGCGTTGGGCAGCACCGAAGCAACAGCGAGTGGCTCCTTGGTTACTGTTGAGGGCTTGGGGTTTAGAGAGTGGGGAGGCGGTTTAGGGTTTAGGGCTGGGATACTACCCTCATAACCCTTGGTTGCTTTTTTTCTAGGGATTGCATTGGGGTACAACTAAGGAATAACCGCAAACAACATGAAAAGCACATTGAGGGTTTAGGGCTTGGAGAAATTTACACCGATAAGGGGCACTCAAACGGCAAAGAGCGTGGAACATCTAATCCCTACCCCACACCCTAAACCCCGTGTAACCCATATACATAGACCACTTGGAGAGGTCCCTAAACAACCTATTAAACCCCATGTATGTATGCATGCATGCATGCATGCATGCATGCATGCATGTATGCATGTATGTATGCATGTATGTATGTATGTATGTATGTACACACACACATACATACATACATACATACATACATACATACTATAAATCTATATATATATATATACGGCCCAGATAGATAGATAGATATATATATATATCTAGAGACAGCAGCTCTTGTGGCTAGGTATCAGCGCCCACCATCACTGAAAAATCATTTGCGCAGGGCTGAGGGTGTTGGGGCTAGGGTTTACAGCTTTAGTCTTCATATTGCAGCGTAGGTTCTAAGAGCGAAGCAGAAGTTGTGATTGCAGGCGGCAAGTGACACCTACTAATTACTCCCTTCCCTCGGCCCTAAACCCTAAACCATAAAGCCTAAAGCCTAAACCCTAAGCCCTAAACCCCTAATTAAGGGCCTGGTGGTGACTAAATGAGCAGCTGCTCACTTTATGGAAGTGCAGCGTCGCCCGTGCAAGAAATAAGTCAACGCCGCCTGTTGTCGAACAAGGTTCTCCCGGTAGTCCAGTTCCCTAGGCCCGAGAAGCTCTACACTTTTCATTCTACTAGGATTATATCAAACCCCGGAAATGTGAAGTGTAAATGTCCAGCTACCAAGCTCTAGAACAGCCCCGAAGACACATTAGCCAAAACCCTAAGCCCTAAACCCTAGCTAGGCCTGCCAAGCTACTGCCATGTAGTTGACAAAAGGCCCACCGTAGCGGAAAAGAGACCGAAGACCTGGAGAAAGGTAGACGGGCTTAGGGTTAAGGGTTTAGGGTTTACAAGTAGGTAGAAGAACGGCCCAAAACCTTTCAAAACAGCCCAAGACCAAAAGGCCATTATTCTACATACTTTGGGGGGTTTAGGTACTGTGAAGGATGTAAGATTTCAGGTTGTGGTTTAGGCTTCAGGCTTCGGCTTTGGGTCTAAGGCTGACGCATTCGTGCTTTAAATAGATAATTCAGATGCATCTCTTCTGAGGAACTAGGGTGCAGGAGCATTGTTGGTGGTTGAAGACAGGAAGGTTATGTATTAATATATCAATATGTTTTATGTTTACCAATTTAGGGCCCCTAAACCCTAAACCCTAAACCCAAAGGAGCAGGTATTGATGCACTACAAAAGTACCAGCTCCCTATCCAAATCACTACTTGGGTGGTTCCCAAAATTAAGGGTACCTTTTTGGGGGTCCCTATAATAAGGGCTATAATATATTGGGGTCTATATTGGGGTCCCCTTATTTAGGGAAACTACCACTTACTTGAAGCTAAAGCTTGAACTTGTACCGGATTGGAAAATCAGAAGTTGACGAGTTTGACTAGGCACGTCTGCCCTTGAAACACTTTAGGCTTGAGGCTTTATGTTCAGGGTTTGGGGGGCCGTGTCACTATTGAGGGGAAGGTGGGGCATTGTTTTTGAGCCCTCTTTTCAAGCTCGCCCCACGTTGTTCTGAAGTAAAGTCATCCTGAGAGGCACTGCGCAGCTAAAAAGCGTGTGATTCTCGCTTCGCGCCTCTAGGGGTGAAGCCCACTGTCAAGGCCTTAATAACTACCAATGCCGTTTTAAGGTCTACCTGAGGCATCCTCGACAACAATTATCGAAGGAAACAGGACCATGGTATTGGTAGCTGTTGAGGCCTCCGTAGTTCAACTCTAAAACATAAAAGGTTGATTTCGGCTGGGGTCAGGGCAGCCCCCTTTGCGAAAACCACTGCGGTGTACTTCAGATCTTCGACATGGATCCATTTCTCCATGCTTACCGAAAACCTTTTACCCTGAATCCTAAGCCTATGACCCTCCAGCCTACGCCCCAAACCCTGAACCTTCAAGCCTCAAGAGATATCCTCAACTCACTAATTCCATCCCCCTAATGACGAACTTCCCCCCCCTAATTATCAAGATCCCCAATAAGGTACCATTCTTAATTTGGCAGGAATCTTAATAGCTAGGAGAGCTGAGGGGGTCTATTAGGAGGAGGGGGTCATCCTAAACCCTACACCCCAAACCGTGAACAGAACATATAGTCCCCCTTGAGTAGATAGAATATGGGGCATATGGGGATCTTATTGTAATATGTCCAAAGTCATATTCTATCTACTTAAGGAGGACTATAACCACTGTGAAGCCAAATAAAACCCGAGCTACCCTCTTTTGAACCCTAAAGCCTGCCCATCAACCCTAAAGCCTGAACACTAAAGCCTCAAACTCTAGACCCCAAAACCCTAAAATCCCTGAACCCTACACCTAAAACTCAAATCCTAAACGCTCAACCTAAAAAACTCAGGCCCTGAGTAAAGCTATCTCCTTGCCTGATGCGAATGATGTGATCAGCCCCTGTGACTGATGAGGGGGGGGACTTCCAAGGAAGATCTACGGTATTTGGGCTTAGGGTTTAGGATTTAAAGGTTCCGGGGTTTAGGGCTTAGGATTTAGGTTTAGGGTTTTGGGATTTAGGGGTTCAGCGGTTTAGGGTTTAGCATTTAGGTTCGGGGTTTGGGGTTGAGTATTTAGGGGTTTTGGGTTCGGGGTTTGGGATTTGAGGCTAGAGGCTTAGGGCTCAAGGCTTAAGCCCTGCAGAGGGATTAGGACTCAGAGCTTGCGGTTTAGGATTTAGAGTTTAGACCTTGGAGTGTTAGGATCCAGGATTTAGGTTTAGGTTTTAGGGCTTAGGACTCAGGGCTTAGGGCTTAGAACAAAGGGTTGAGGGCTCAGGGCTTCTGATTCTTCATTTGGATATTCTTGACGAGATGTTCTACAATTCCTCGTTGGGCTTTGATATACTCGGTGAACCCTAAACCCTAAACCCTAAACCCTAAACTGGGTTAGGG
>CAJNIZ010044753.1:28780-42552 GCA_905231905.1 Symbiodinium pilosum
AGCCAGGCAGGACAGAAAGCCGCGGCATGTTAAGGTAACGTCCGATAGCTTTCCAAGTACTATACATACATACATACATACATACATACATACATGCATACATGCATACATGCATACATGCATACATGAATACATGCATACATGCAGACATGCATACATGCATACGTAAGTACAGACCTTTACATTACATTAGATTGCATTGCGTTACGTTACATTGCATTACATTGCATGACATTGCCTTCCATTGCAGTGGATTGCATGGCATTTGCACTGCATTACATTACACTACGTTACGTTACGTTACGTTACATTACATTACATTACAGCACATTGCATTACATTACATACAATAACATGCACACCGACTACATATATTATACAGATATAAATACAAGCTGTAACATAGGTCGCAACAACACACTACAGCATTCTGGGCGATGGCTGTTAGGCAAAGCTGCCCACGCTATTGGAATGTACAGTATGCAGGCTTCAAAGAAACAATTGCTTATTCCCTAAACCCTACTGTACATAAGCCTTCAAACCGCCTAAATTGGGGCCTTTCCAGAATCAATCCCTTGGGAATACAATTTCGGATAATGGAGAACCACGTGGAAAATGAGGTGGAAACTGGAATAATATGGTAGTTTCCCTAAATAGGGGGACCCCAAGATAGACCCCAATATAGTATAGTCCTTATTATGGAGACCCCCCAAAAAAGGGTACCCCGAATTTTGGGACCCCCCAAGTAGGGTTTATACAAGGAGTCAAGGAACTTTTAGGGGGGTCATTCCCACACCCTATACCTTAAAGGGTTTAGAGTTTAGGGTTTAGGGTGTCTAAACTACATGACCATAGTATGCCATAGTATGGCTGTGGAAGGAAACGATAAACATCAGGAATAATCCGTTCAGCACGTCAAAGAAAACATTTATTTACCTTCCCAAACTAGCATGGAACCCCATACTCCCACTTTAAACTTTAAACCCTAAACCCAAAACCCTAAAGCCCTAAACCCAAAACCCTAAGCCCCTCAAGCTCTAAGGTCCCAAGCACGAATCATATGCTCGCCCACTTACCTGTACTACAAGTATGGGTATCAACGTCGCAGGTTTAGGGTCTAGGGTTTACTTTGGGTCTAGGGTTTTGGATTTAGGGTTCACGAGTACCCACTTATTTCGTACATGGACCCTGAAGCCTATACATGCATGTACATTTTGTGCCTACTTTGCCCTATATGTGCCGTTAAGGGACCAAATTATTCAGTACACGGACCGCTAGGAGAAGGCTTTATAGGGTCACACCCCAAATAACGTCAGAGTCCATACTTTTTCTTTTGACTCTCTACTGTTCCTACTGTTAAACCCAACATGGACACTTAAGCCCTAGAGAGGGTAGTCCGGAAACCCATGATAAACCCTGAAGCCTGAACTCAGAAGCCCCCAGTGCATGGCTCAGCAAATCTCAGGCCCTTAGTTCCAAAATGTTGGGAGGAATTCATGGTCGAGACGCCCATTGAGATGTTGTCACTTTTCCTGCAAGAGCACAAGGCTTGGGGTTTAGGGTTTAGGGTGTAACGTGTGGCGACAGCTAGCTCTCATATGCAAGACTTACAACGGTGTGTATGCTTCATGCTAGGTTTCAAAACCCTTCATAGAACATTAAGTCCTCAGCCCTAAACTCTAAGTCATGTTCTATGCAAATACGGCAACATGGCGGGCTTTCCGGCAGTAAGCTGGCTGTTTCTTTTGCTGTAGACGGTTTAAAGTTTAGGGTTTAGTGTTTGTAGGACTTGGGGCTTAAGGTTTAAGGTTTAAGGTTCAGGGTTTAGGGCCTATAGGGTTTAGGAATTCGGGTCTTTCGGGCTTAGGGCTTGTGGTTGAGGGTCCCTACCTTTCGGTCTGCTCATCCTTTGGAAACTGTCCCTCCAGCTGAGCTGAGTAAGACTTTTATGTTCCATGTAAATTACTCTAAACTTGCTGTATATTAAACCCTAAACCCTACACCCAAAGCCTAAACCCTATATAACTCCGATAATCCCTTTAACGGTACCCCTAATTTTGGGCAACCTCCAACTTCAGATCCCACAGATATAAACGCCCTAAACCGTAAACCCAGAACCCTACACGGGCTCAAGCCTAAGATCTTTCAACCCTTCAAGCCGTAAAAACCCTCAGAACTCAAAAGCCCAGAAAACCCTAGGGTTTTAGGGTTTTAGTCGTCTACGGTTTAGCACTAAGGTTTTAGTGTTTTAGAGTTTAGGGTTGTAGGGTTTAGGTTTGAGGGTTTAGTTTGTGATCCCAAAAGCCCAGTGTATAGGTAGGATTTACAGACCTGACGGCCCAATGTAGGTGTTTTTTGTATACTTGGATCCCTAGGGTCGTGATTACCCTCCCCAAAAAAGTCACGTTAGGGGCACGTCGGAAAGTATTTCTACATATCATTGGTACGTAATGTATTCAGGCATGTAAACGCAGTTTACAGGTTTTATGAACTTTTGCGGAGAGCCACGAAGGCCTGGGAGATACCTACAGCACGCAAGGCCGGTAAGACTATGTGGGCGGTAGTCTAAACTCCTAGTATCTCCTTCATCACCCCTATAGTACTCCCTAAACCCTAAACACTAAACCCCTATATAACCACCTCTAAGGGGCTTTAGGGTATAGTTCATGTAGTTAAGGTTCAGGGGGTTTCGGAGTTGAGTGTTTGGTGCTAGGGATTGAGGATTCACGGTTCAGATTGGGTGCCTAAACCTAAATTCCTTAACCCCTAAACCCCTTAACCCCTAAACCCCTAAGCCCCTAAACCCCCAAGCCCCTAAGCCCCTAGACCCCTAAACCCCTAAACCCCTAAGCCCCTAAACCCACTATAGTAGAACCCTGTATAACCCCTATAATCCCTGTAGGTTCCATTTTCTTTTCCATTCCTAAATCCCTTGAGGCTTCAGGGCTTCGGAGTTGGAGGTTCTCAGAATTTTTCGCTGTTAGGTGTGAGGGTTGTCCAAAAGTACCATTCATTCAACCCAGAGTTGAGGGTTTAGGGGTTTAGGGGTTTAGGGGTTAGGGGTTTAGGGGTTTAGGGTTTGGGGTTCAGGGTTTAGGGGTTTAGGGGCTTGGGGTTTAGGGCTTAGGAGCTGCAGATCCATGTGAACTGAAGCACGAGGGAAAGGACATGCATACCTAATAAGAGTTTAGCCAATGCGAGCCGTAGACGATTTAATTACACTGAAGATGTAGAATCCGGTCATCTGTAATGTGGCGGGCCCCAGGGGTTTCCTGAACGAAAAACACATGCTATCTCAAGAACCAATGTAACAGAAAGCAGCGTAAGCAACCACAAGCCTTCCCTAGCCGAATCGATACCGAGCCACAGCGAGCCAGATATAGCTCAGGAAGCCCAAATATTTTTGTTTTGATTTTCGTGCACATGCAAAAAGGAAAAGGCAGTTCGTGCAAAGCAGGAAGTCTTACATCCAACAGCACAAGAAGTTCATCTACATCCCTATACGCGTGGTCATCTAGGAAAGAATACAAGACTATGCGATCGCTACGCCTTGCGGCTTTATCCAGAATACCACAGCCCGGCTCCTGCTGTGCGGTGCGAAAGTGATTGGAAGATTGGACTTTACAGCTCTTGGTATCATGAACCCCAGATACTTCACTTAAGCCTACAAGGTAACTAACGACTTCTATTTCCCAGAAGCATCACTTTCGCCCCCAACAGTGAACGATGACGTCCCTGTTGCTGTATTGCATTCCACCCCGTGCTCGTCCTTTGGACGCTTCAAAGCACCAGGGGGAAATTCCACTTTCTCAAAAAACCCACGCAAGCGACGAATGACCGTTTTAAACTGGTTCATTCGCGCATCTACGGAGTAAGAATATTCAAAAACAAGGCAACGAATCCGCTTTGGGAGCTTTGCCTGATGGAGTATCTCCAGCTCAGCGCCTTCGATATCCATCTTGATGCAGTTAATTCAGGGATTGTCCTTCAGCACGTGGTCGAGTGTGATTCTATTGACCCGCTCGATCGCACGGCCTCAGGTAGTTTTTAAACAATGTCGTGCATCCGACCGCCCGTGTATATACAACTTGCCTTCGGTCGAATTACTGAAGGTGACCGCTTCTGGGTGCACCTCAATTCCCTGCACGCCAACAACCTTGGTTAGTGAGCGTGGCATCAAATTGCGTAAACATGGCCACATGTGTGATTGGCGCAAGTTAAGATAGATCTGAGTCCGAGGCACGTTCCGCTTTAGCAGCGCCCGACTGTTGACGTTGGGCTCGTAGCAATGGACCTGCGCAGGTCAGTGATGGCATTAAGCCAGGTGTTCCTAGCCTAGCCGATGTAGACAGGCACTACCTCTCAACTGATGACCCCGACACCTCCGCAGCCCCCATGAGCTTAGCGTACACGGCAAAGGACGCAATGTGACCGCCCAGGTCCAGGCAATTCTCAGGGGCCTGCTTCACTGTCCGCCCGTAGACCTTTCTCTGGAGGATCTGCTTCCTTAGTTCAAGCAAAGGCGAGGCTGATACAATTTTGGAAATGTGGAGTTGAAGGTGTATGGTTCGAGATTTCAAGGGCTACGGCTGCCAAGTCTCAATATGTTCTGGTCCGTGCTGTTCGGGCGAAAGTCCAGCGAAAAAGGTCCACAGATGGCGGACTGCGCCTTGAGCTCAAGCTTCGGAAACCGCTCCTTGAGATCGACATGCCCAAAAGCTCAGGCTGCTTTGCATCTTGATGTCTCGGAGCTTTGCGGACAAGTCCACTCGGTTTAGGGAGGAATGGATCCTTATAGTAGTCCCTGTATAACCCCATTATAGTAGTTGCCACTTTCTTTCATCTTCATAAGGCTAGGACAAAATGCAATTTACGTCGTTCAGCAGGGCGTGGACTGACAGTGTGGCGTGACGGGTGGTTTTCTTTCAGTCAATGCGACGCTGACACTGCGCAGGGACGTCGAGTAAAAGGGTGGCAAAAGGGTGTAAGGTTGGGGGTTCAGTAAGCCCCGAGAAAACTCAATATATCCCTAGATGACCTCAAATAATAACAACCCATTAACCCTTCGTAGCAAACCTGAATAACTAAATCTCTCGAAGTAAACATGATAAGGAAATGTGGAAGAACAGCATCTTCTAGCCCTGACCTTCCCAATGTGAACACGGCCACTTCTCCTGCAACCAGACGAAATATGAAAGGCAGCATTGCTAAAACAGATACAACGAAACTGAAAGCACTAGAAACCAAACAACGCAACAATCAGCTGCAAACACCAGCTTCAAACCACAAGACTACAAGAAGTACAGTGGAACCACGAATTACAACGATTAGCCGTAAAACTAGCCTGAGTAGATTCCTAAAGCCTAAGCCCTACTGTAAACCCTAGAGCCTAAACAGGGTTGCTGTTATGGAATTTTAACTAACTTACCAGAATGGCCCAGTAAACCCTACACCTTAAACAAATGGCAACAATGCAAAACCTCCGCTCCTCCCGTGGCCCTGGCGGTCGAGATCAAGTTTGTCTGGAAAGCAGCATCTTCGAAGGTTGTCCTAAGAATTCCATGTGAACTATAGTATAGTATGAACTCCTTAAAGCCCCCTTATACAGGATTATGTAGGGGACTACTATAGTGGTTATAAAGGGGATACTAGGAGTTTACGCTACAGCTCCTGTAGATACAGGGTTTAGGGGTTTAGGGTTTAGGGTGGGCTTCGGGTAAGGGGAGTATACGCTTGTGAAACCCTTATCTAGGAGAATGTCCCGCAGAGGGGAGTTTGGGGTTGAGGGTGCCTACTCATGTCATGAACATTGGCCTGGTCCCTAGGCATCGCCTGGCGACCATGACAGAGGAAGCATCACGTGATTCAAGATATCGTCCAAGCCCTGTTCACCAGTCAACCACGTCCCCTGAACTAACGAACCACCCACCCTGCTAATGATTGGCAATCCCGCTCGTACATAATTGTACTGTTTACCATTACCGGGTGGGGGGAGGGGGTACTACTAGGGGACGTGTTTTCTTGCAACTTGCCAGAAATTGCGGGTGCGGTTGAAAACATGCCGAATGCTTTTGAAATAGAAACAAGTTTCCTTCGCATGACCCAGATATAGCCCTCCTGTGAACCAAGGTAGTTTTCAGCCTTCTTTGAACATGAGGGGCTATCCCCTAGAGCATCTTTGTAAAGGGCTTAAGCAACCAAATCCTAAACCCTAAACCTTTGCAGAAAAAAAACATGGGCACCACCCAAGAGTGCAACCCTGAAAATCTTGGACTTATGGCCCCCAACGCATCCATAACCATAGCTTTGACAGGCCCTTCCACTACTTTACACGATTGAGGGTTTACGGTTAGGGTTTAGGGTCGGTTTTGGGCTTAGGGTTCTGGGTAAGAAGTCTTAAATTACTTCGGAATTTACAAAACCAGTAGGCTTTTTGGGTGTCAACTGCAACAAGGACTGAAGTAATGTAGGGCATATTAGAAGCTGGCAAAACTCAGTGGAACGCTCTGATACGCCCATGCCTCTATAAACACCCCTGCAGACCCATTTACGTGAGCCCTTTGGTTTTATATGAGCTATAGTCTAAACTCCTAGTATCCCCGAGAAACCCACGCAGGACATTACAATCAACCGTGGACGTTCATGCCTGAGGGTACCGCTCATGAAAGTGCAAGGTACACTCAACATGGTTAAACCAGAACAGCTTATATTAGGGTTATATTGGGATGATGGAAAATGAAATGGAGCCTATTATAACGGAGGGCTTAGAGCATAGGATTCACCACACCCGAAAGCCCGCGCGAAGTGCCTGCCTCATGCAACCTAGCCAGAAAAGAAGTGGATTTGAGGCACTCCTAGTGGGTCCTGTATCCTTCCTACTCTCCCCAGCAAGTACCATGTTCAGGGTGGAGGTCTCGCTGGCTAAACTAGGGGTATCAAAGGACCCCAGGGCTTTATATCCATGGATCAAAAGTGCAGTTGTGGGTTCATTTTTCAAGTTGTCGAAAGAGTTTTCAAAATTTGAGCACCAAGATTTACCACAATCCTTCTTATGACGACCCTCAAGAGGGACCCCTGATGGTTGGAAACCCATCCAGCAGTCATTTTAGTATAGTACCAATATAATCGTTATGAGTATTAGCATTCATTGTCGTATTATTGATTTCTATTACTACTGGTGCTTATTAGTATCTATTACTACTTATACTCGTTCTGAATGAAAAAATGATCGAAACTTGTGCTGCTGTTTAAACAGTAGTCTAACTCACTGACACTGTTGGAATCACTTGAAGGTGAGCGTTCCGACGATGGCGGTCTAACACCGCCACCACGGGGGAGTGGTCCAAAAGGATGGATTGGTCGCGTAAGGCTCCAATGCTTGTTCCTGTGGTATTACATGCGCCGGGCTGCAAAACCATCTCGTGGAGGATGACATGTGACACCTCACTCGAAAGCTTCCTCGAGCAAGTTGGTTTTGATCGCAACGTACTGTCCTGCATGTCCATGATACGAACCCAGCGCTGCATACCTTCTGTCGCTACAAGTCTCGAGAAGCAGTGCCTTAGCCACCTGCGGCACGCACTGGCATCAGAAACGACCCAGTGTCGGAAAGCGATGCGGCATGAACACCGAAGAGACCCTTATTGAGCCTTATAATACTCCCCAAATACAACTCACCCTTATTAAGCCCTATAACACTCCCCTATATAACTCGCCCTTACTAAACCCTATAATACTCCCCTATATAGCCCCCTTTAAGGAGTTTAAACTATAGCTCATATTAATTGTACCCATTTGCCCGCCCTGCTTCCCCTGTTCTCGCGGAGCTCCATACAACCAGGACCTAGCATGAAAGAGATGGGAATACTCAGTGGCTGTGACGGATCTGTTCCGAAGGGAAGGAAAGCAAGCGACCCCCTCAACCCTAAACGGTCTAAGGGTTTAGACAACCACCCAATATAGTAGCTTCCATTTAATTTTCCATTATCCCAATATTACCCTAGTAGTTTCCATTTTCTTTTCCATAATCCCAATATAACCCCTATATGACCTTAACCCCTAAACCCTAAACCTCGACCCTAGCTGCGGGCCCTGCACCAAACCATCTGAATTTTTCTGTGCGCAGCATCCCTAGATAATTGTTAAGGGAAGGCCTTTATTCCCCTTACAACCCCTTCATATCTCTAGGTCCTTAACGATACCCTAAACAATGTAAACCCCAAACCCTTATCCAAGCCAGCAGGAACAGATTAATTTGATGCCAAGGATCACGTCGCTCACCCATGAGATAGATTCCTTCCTTGCAGCCAGTGTAAATGGGGGCTCCCCAAAGTTAGGAGTACTTCTGGGGGCGTCCCCATAAATAGGATTTTCCTATTCTGGGGTCTGTATTGGGGTCCCCCCCTTGATCGACACTATTAAGTGTGTAACGTTTAGGGATGAGGGTTTAGGGTTTGGGATGTAAAACCAGCTCCACACAGCGCAGGGTTTAGACTGACAAGTCCTTGCCTATCAATGTCTCGAACCGAACAGTGGGCGTCACCGGTCCTATCCTATTGTGTTGCAATAGCATCGCAAACCTGGTTGTTCATCACTGCGTTGTGATCTGTCGGCCCTGCGAATCTTTCCTCCGAGCTGAGAGCGTGGGTCTCTAGAGGGAGTCCTAGTATTTGGGGTTCTCATACTGTTGCTATGCTGCGGGCATATGTGTTTACACTACTTTGGATAAACTCCCGCATCAGACGCCGGGCATGCTTTCACGTCGTCCGCGGTTCTTGTTTGGAGCGCGTTCGCTGGCTGCAGTGAAATCCCAAACTTAAGGAAGACTATAACCCCAATATATACCCTATCAGAATATGATAGTTTCTATTTTCTTTTCCATTATCCCTATATAGCCACTATAAACCCCAATATTCTATCTACTTAAGGGGGACTAGCTTGAAACAACAACCCTCAAACTCGAGCCTTGGGAGGTAAGTCCACAGACCATTCACCTCAAATCTTGCCACCAAGCTAAGCTAACTCCCCGAAGCTAGTACGCACCGTCCAATCCCGTGCCTGAATCTGCGCCCTCTGAAGGCCGCAGCATCACTATACTTTGCATGAGTAATTGTTTTTGGGGTTGAACCTAGTAAGATNNCCCCAAATAAAATACTACTCATAAATACATGTATATTACACTATACACATGTATACACATATGTATACACATATGTATACACATGTACAGTATATAAGCACGGACAACCATCCTGCACAACTCATTCAGGACCAAAAGCTGGAAAGCCCCGCACAATTCCCCCCATGAGTTTTCACATGCCTTGAGCAACCGTAAATATGTTCAACACCAAAAGCTTCAGCTCCCTGGATTTGAATAGGCTGAAAGGTCTTGAGACTGTATATATACACGCACATACACACCTCTGATCACCAAAAACTTGCCCTAAAACCTAAAACCCTAAAACCCTAAACCCTTAACCCTTAACCCATGAAGTCTTTTGCGAGACTGAAAGTTGACCAAGAGTCCATGACTCATCGCAGTAAGGGCAGAGCTGCGTCCTGAAGGGCTACTGTAGTGGTTTAGGGTTTAGGGTTTAGGGTTTTGGGTTTTGGGTTTAGGGTTTTGGGTTTAGGGTTTTGGGTTTAGGGTCCAAAATAAATACCAATGTCATGCGTACTAAACTCAACCTAGACTATCCAATGTAGTGCCTCTTTGTGGGGTCCTTATGCGGCTAAACCGAAAGACGCACTACATTGCAGGGCTCAGCTACATGCAAAAATCCAAAACCGGTACCACAAAGGACTATTGCCGGTATGTTAGGACCTAGTGCCTCCATGTTCAGGGGCCAGCACTCTAGGCTTGGCATGCCTGTGGCCAAAGGCCCAGTACTGGGTAGTAGGGATTGGGTTTAGGGCCATAACAGCAGGGGGACTTATGGAAAGCCTTGCGTATAGCTACGACTCATAGCTCCACTCATGACTATCGATGAGCCCAAAGGGTACACCCTTAACCGTAACCCTAAACCCTAAACCCTAAACCCTGACCCTAAACCCTAAACCCTACTGCTGCTCCAAGGGAAGTGGTGGAGTGAATCACTATAATTATATCCATTAAATGCCAAGTAGCTACACTCAACCCCACATTCCTAAGGAACCCTATATGAGCTGTAGTCTAAACTCCTAGTATCCCCCTTAATCACCCCTAGGTACTACTTCCGTTAAGTTAGTTGTTTCGGATTTAATTGCTGAAATCAGGGGATACGTTAGTTGGTGTTTAATTAGGACTTAGATTAAAGGATAGGTTCGGGCTGAGTATTGCCTCGAGATAGGAGGAACATCTGAATAGCCGCAAGGATACCAAAGCTGCATTTGGGTGAGAAAAAGAAATAGAGAGAGAGAGAGAGAGAGAAAGACAGAAAGAAAGAAAGAAAGAAGAAACAAACACTCGGCCAGCTGTATCAAGGAGTCATTTACATGCTATCCACCCACATGTGTGGCGATACGATGGCTCTCTGAAGCCCCTGTGAATGGCATACATCCGTGCCTAGCTTCACAAAACATTTCAGAATGTGGTGGACTTGCAGGAGCGCTTAGGGCGAAGCATAGGAAGCCCAACTCATAAAGTGGGCCGATGGGGGGGTGCTTGGCAGCTGGCCGTTGTGCCGGCGCCGGTACATGCCTCAAATGAAGCGCCTTCAGAAATTCGTACAAAACAACGGAGGACAAACTCCGAGCCCCATAGCCCAAATCATGGTAAGAGGCCCCTGAGCCCTCCAAGCAAAGTTCAGCTTCATTGGTGTAATTTCGAATGAACCTGTGCATTTGGAATACCCACATCGGTGCATCTATCTTATAACCCATTTAACCCTAAACTCATCTTGAATCTTCATTTGCACCAATGCCTCTCGTAGAGTACGTCTTGAAGCTGCATCTGAGATTCTTTCCCGTGAAACTACAGGCTCGGTTGGGAAAACTTAACCCTACACACTCGGCCTGGCAGTTCTTGGGGAGGTCTAGGGATTAAGGTTTAGAGGTTCCCAAAATTAGGGGTACCTCGTTGGGGGTCCATATATTAAGTTTTTTTGACATTTGGGAGTCTATATTGGGGTCCCCTCCTTGATGGAAATTGTCATGTCTAGTCACCCGTTCAGGTTCAGGGTTTAGGATGTAGGCTTCCGTGATTAGTTGAAGGTGAAGGCCTGAAACCTGAACCCGAAGCCCTACACCCTATGGAGGCGAAGGGTTTGAAATCCTCCGCGTGTTGTGCATCTTTACCTGAACACAGACCTTTAGGGTGGGGTGCTTAGGGTTTTGGGTTTGGGGTTTTGTTCACCCCTGAATTGCAGGTAAGGTCAGAAGGTGAGGAGGAGCTGGGAAAATTCTGGCCAAATCCAAGCCTGAAATAAAGCCATTCTGGAATTAATCCCTATATAAACCAACTCTAAACCCTAAACCCTACATCATTTAAGATGGGGTTGGGTCAGGTCAGCGTATTTCATCCGGATAATTCAGACATATGAACGGCTTGTCCTGGGCTTACCCGAAACTTTGCCTAGACCAAGCTCCGAACCCTCAACCCAAATTCCAAAGACTTAAGCCCCAGACCTAGCCCCCTATAAAGGCCATCAGGGAAGATAAGCAACATTTTGAAACCTACCCCTGCAGACTCTAAACCTGAACCCGAACTGGAAGCCGGACATCCTGAAACCTGTGGGGTAGCCCACCCTAAACCCTAAAACCCTAAACCCTAAGCCCCAAATCCTAAACCTACTAAACCCAAACTCTAAACCGGACGTCCCGAAACCCGAATAGCACAAAGCCGCCCTCCCTCCATACTGACATAAAACTCCTCAGCCCAAACCGTAAACCCTAAACCCTAAACCCTATAAACCCTTAAACCCTAAACCCTAAACCCTAAAACCCCGATTGAGCGTCCTGAAATCTGTGAGGTAGGTTGGATAGCTCCCAACCCACGAGATGAGAAGCTTGCCATTGTCGTGGGCTATTTTGTTGATGGCAGTCTGAACAGGAATTTCCCAGGGACGGGTTTAGGGAAGTTGGGGTTTGGGGGGTTCGGGGTTTTAGGTTTGGGGGTTTGGGGGTTTGGGGCCTGCAGGGCATACTTCGAACTTGAAACGCAAACCCCCATATTAGCACCCTGAATCTGGATCGTTCTGGGGGGTCATAAGAAACATCTCATGTCGGATGCTAGTTGTACATCTAAAAGGCTTAAACCCCAAACCCTAAGGTCCACAAGATCTCCTTGGAATTTAAGGTTCACAGGTTCCAGGCTTGTACCGATGGAGTCGCGCCCCGGAAAAGACTTTCCAATAATTCGCCGAGGTTGATCCAGCATCGTTTGATTTACCCCCCGATCTGTGCACCCCAACAGCCAAGGCGGGTGCGCGACATTGAATTACACCCCAATCAAGAGGGCTTACGGCCAATTCCACCCCCAATGAAGAGGGTTTAGGGCGACCCCTGGACCCCACTAAAACCACGTTACGTCCCCTTATAGGTCCCGCTGACCTAATTTTGTGAACCCCTAGGATCCTCAAACTCAGGAATACGACCTTAGGGGTACAACGCGCCGGGAACCCTTTAGGGTTTTCGTGTTTAGGGCTTAGGATTTAAGGCTTAGAGTGTTCGGGTTGAGGGCTTAGGGTTTAGGGTGTTCGGGTATAGGGCTTGTTGTGTAGGGCTCTCAACATCCACAGGTGAAACCATGAGCTCCTAGTATAGGCCTTTGGTCCTGGAACCCCTCTATATATACATATATGCATATATATATATATACATATATATATATATGCAGATTTGCGCCTAAGGGCCCTGCGTTGGAAAGCCTTAGACTTGCGGTTTTGGGTGTAGTGCTAGCTTGGAGTTTCAGTGTCTAGCCAAGGTCTACTGCGATCAGGGGGTGCATGATTAGAACCATCACTTATGCGTACCATGCACTGGAACCAAGTAGCGGTACCAGCTGCAAGAGAGAGAACTTGTTTTGCCCAAATACAATTATCCCTGCGACGAAGAACTGCAGATCTCGTCATGGAACCATACTTGTACAAGTTATAGGCTATATAGGTTATAGGGATTATGAACCCGCATAAGCCCTTGACCCAAAACGCCATGAACCCAAAGCCCAACCTTCTCAGAACAACCTCAGCAGAATCAGGATACCCTCAAGCCTTCAACCCTCTTTGGAAAGAACCCTCGAATTGAAAGATTCCCCTGAAACCCTTACAACATGAACATCGGAATCCCTGACCCTATATCCGAGACCCAATGCCCAAAACCTGTACCTTAAGGGTTTAGGGCCCTGAACCCTAAGCCTGAAGCCCTAAGCCCCAGACCACAAGCCCTAAGCCCTTGCACTCGGGAATGAAAAGGATGGTCTTTTGGAATAACTTAGGGAAACCCATTTCAAAAAATGAGAGAGATGTTTCACGTGGACCTAAATGTGATGATTATCCTGCATCGCCCCAAGTACATTGGACCTTGGAAAGTTGAATGTTCTAGTACACAAACATCGTGCAGGATATAAGCCCTAAAACCTAAACCCTAAACCCTAAGTCCCAAACCCCTAAACCCTGAACCCTAAGTCCCAAACCCCTAAACCCTGAACCCTGAAACCTAAACTCTGAACCCTACACCCTAAGCCTAAGCCACCCAAAAAAGCCAAATTAGGTTTCAGCAATCTTTCATTTGGGTTGATGTTAAGGAACTTGCGTAATTCAAGCTGCTATACTGGGGAAACCCCCTAAACCCTAAAC
>CAJNIZ010044754.1:0-16541 GCA_905231905.1 Symbiodinium pilosum
TCGAGAACTCAGATTCGAAGGACTTGGGGCGTAGAGAACGAGAGAGATAGACAGAGAGAGAGAGAGAGAGAGAGAGAGAGGGAGAGAGCGGCTTACGACTCAGCGCACCGACAACGTTCCGGGTTTAAGAATTATGGTCTCTAAGATTCTGGTGGCTTCATGGCTTTCAGGATCTTTGAGCAATGCTTGGGGTGTTTTGGTCCCAGCATTTAATGTTCGAGGTGGGGTTGGAGTTTAGGGTTGAGGGCTTACGGTCTAGGGTTTAGGGTTCAGAGCAGGGTTCAGGGTTCAGGGGTCCGTCATGCGAAGTCCGAGATTTGGGGCTTATGGGCTTCAGGTTCTGGCTTGGGAACAGCAAATGGACTATCAGTTGGCTTCCGGAGTCCTAGTTTTGAGGCCTGGGGTCACCAAAATCCTGGAATACTGCCAGCTACACTCCCGGAAACTAACATTGGAAACCCACAAAGGGCCATATAAAGACTACAGTCCTTCTAAAATAGTTGTTTCCATGTTAGTTTGGGGGAGTGTAGGTACAAGGATCCAGTATGATTGTGGGGTGGAGGCTTGTCATTTTACCGAGAAACAGCTACGCCCTGCATAGAAACTCTTGTGTGCTCAGGGACGCCACAGTACAAGGAAGACGCACCCTAGATCCTACATCGCTTGCCTGACACCCGAAACCCCACACTCTGCCTAGACCCCCCCCCCAAGTGCCCTCGAATAGAGCCCAAATACCCACACGTAGGACCTACATAGACCCTGTTTAGGGGTAGTCGGGTGGTCCTGTTCAACCGTAGAACCTAAGAACTGGCCCTTATATTGAACCCCTGCAGCCAAGAACACTGCCACCTAAACTTTTTAATCCTGAATGGTTTCGGGTATAGGGTTTGTCTTAGCATGAGCCCCGAACGCTACATTTCTACAGCGCCCGAACTCAAGTCCATAAACCCTAAACCCCTCAGTCCCTGCACACGAAGGTACGTCGGGCCGGGCTCGGAGCCAATTTATCGAGATCGGCCACATAGGCCGGAACAAAGACACTGGGGTTTAGGATTTAGGTTTAGGGTCCTGCAAACACAAGATTTGTTTTGATTAAGCAGCTCCCCCAATAAGCCGCAAAAATATGTACCTCCCCCAAATGAGCTATAGCCTTAACTCCTTAAAGGGTTGTATAGGGGATTATATAGGGGAGTACTATAGGGGTATCAAGAGGGATACTTGGAGTTTAGACTAGCTCAAATGATAAACAGCTGAAATCAATATGTGAAAGGGTTCCAGGGTAGATTCATGGAGGAGAGTTTCGCGGTCTCAGGGCTTAGAGGGGAAGAGCTTGGCTAACCCTGACCACCCCCCTACTTCACCCGTAGGCTCCCCTTTTAAGTAGCCGAAATTATCCTTCAAAGCCTACATAGTTCAGGGAGAACCTTAGGTAGTTGGGGGGTGGTTACGGAGCCCAGAATAGTTGCTTTAAGTAGCTCCACCCCCTTAGCGTAGTTTAGCCCTGCGCCCTAAGCCCTTGACTCTAATCGTTTTGGGGGGTTGGGGGGACCCAGAACAGTTGCTTCAAGTAGGAATTCTAGATTTTACGACGCCCTAAACCTTAAACCCTAAACCCTAAACAGGGTTAAGGTTGCAGGGCTTAGGGTTTAGGGGGAAGGATCTTAAGGATCAATCTCTTACAAATACCACACAGGGCCCATCCAATATGTACTATAGTCTAAACTCCTTAAAGGGGGCTTATATAGGGGGTTATTTAGGGGAGTATTACAGGGCTTCATTAAGGGGAATACTAGGAGTGTAGACTATAGTACTATAGCCCATATATTCCTAACCTTCCCCAGAAGAGACTTCATATATTAAGGGAAGATCTTCGATGTCTTGGGAGGGGGTGTGTTGGATATTCATATGAAGGGATTACGTGTCGTCCCGTGTACTTCTAGCGTGTTCGGGGTTTAAATGGAGCTATGGTATGGGTACAGATCTAAGCTCTAAGTTCCAAACTGTGCAAAGCGATTCTTTCCCGTTCTCGGACCGGGCCTGAGATGACGTCACCAAAACCTAGTTGACCCTAAACCTTACAGCCTAAACCCTAGCCTCTAAATCCTAAACCCTAAACCCTCCCAAAGCAGATGACCATTCCGATCTGGCCGTCCGTCACATTCCTGGACACTACCGTGAGTATGATCCAGCAGTTGGACGATCTGGCATGCAGTTTGTCGATGAATATGCTTATGAGGCATTCTCCTCCGTCGCGCCTCAACGGATTCCAATGATGGATTTGGTGTTGAATACCCACACACGATCAAACTTCAATCTGGAAACAAGAGACGTGGCTCTGTTTGACGCTGCTAGAGCGGAAGCTCGCGCTCAGTGGACACCACCAGTGGACACCACCAGTTGACTTCCCCTGAACAAACACGAAACCCCATGTAGGCCTTGAGACCCTAAACTCTGAATCGGGAACATCAGCTAAAAGTCTGCAAGACGGGGACGTTGCCTGACTGGAGGTATCATGTGTTTGAATTTGATGGTTTGCTGTGAGGATGACACTGGCTCTTCATACGCAGGTTCAAGCCCTAATACCCAAAACCCTAGGTTTTCATTCTAAACCGGATCAAATCGCAGAGCTTGAGTCCAGACGCCAAGTCCACCCTAAGGTGGTTGACCAGAACTCTTTCACACTAGAAGAATTACAAACAGCGCGATTGGGAAACTCAAAAAGGGCAAGGCGCCCGGACCAGATAAGCTATGTAACGAGCTGCTCTTTGTGTTGGATGACCACAACTCATTACGTCTTGTGGAGTTCTATAATAAGATTTGGGAGGCAGGCAACGTGCCAAATTCTTGGAAAGAAGCCATAGCCGTTTCCATTTATAAGGGAAAGGGCATTGACACGGACCCCTCGAACTATAGACCCATTTCCTTGCTTAATTCCATATATAAGCTATTTGCCGCAATGCTACAAGCGAGGCTTGCTACGCAGCATGAAGGATATATCCATAATACTCAGTACGGATTTCGTGCAGGAAGGGGCACCTCTCACCCTCTACACATACTCCGCAGATCTATGGAATTGTCAGACATGACCAATACCGCGCTACACTATCTTTTTCTGAATTGGAAGCAGGCGTTTGACTCTACTGAGCACAACTCTATGAGGATTGCGCTTCAGCGTTTTGGACTGTCAGACCGGTCCCGCAAGATTATATCATCTTTGTACCAGGACCCAACTTTATTCACCACAGGGTTTGATGGAGACCAATGTACGGGTTCTGTTGGGTCTGGAATTAGACAGGGATGCCCGCTTAGCTCCTATCTTTTTTGTTATGGTCCTGTCCGTCATTTTCGAGGATTTAGATTGGGATCTGCTCTCGGGTAACGTTACCACTATCTCGTGGTCTGTAGGTAAGCCGGTTTATGGCGGCGAGTACGCGGATGACACGCTCCTTTTGGGGCTGACCACAACTCAAACCCAGGCATACCTCCGGGCGCTCGAACAACAGGTTTCTTGCTACGGAATGAAGCTTAACCATTCTAAAACAGAACTCCTTCACAACGGAAGGAGGCCTCCGCCTACGATACGCTTCCCTGACGGAACCCCTGTCCCGACCACAACTCAAATCAAATATTTAGGCTCTATGATTTCATGGGAGAAGCGCTTCGAGGTTGCGTTTAGGCATAGAGCGGCACTTGCAGAATCATCCGACCTGAAACTCAGATTGGTATATGGAATAGGTCATTAACGTACAGAGAAAAACTAAAGATCTTCCAGTCGGTATTTATTCGCACTCTCATATACGGCCTGGATTCCCTGACCCTGCAGCATAAGCATCTCAAAAGGATTGACGCTTTCTGCATCCGATTCCTCCGGCATATGCTTGGTATAAAGGCGTCATACTACTCAAGGATCCTTAATTCTGAAGTTTACAGAAGAGCCCGTGAACCCCGTAAGCCTTCGCAAACCCTGAATAAGCTCCAGCTTAAACTGCTTCGTCAGGTTTTCGGGGCTGACCACAACGACCCCATTCACCATGTTGTTTTCAGTCCTGGTTTAAAGGATCGTACACTGGCTATGGGTCGTCGTCGGGGTGGTAAAATTCCATACTGGGTTGAGACCACAACTCAAAGACATTACGCGGAACTATGGCGACACTTCAATGCTAGGAACGTCTTATGTCCTAATTTTATTTACACGCAAATATCAAAATCCTTGAGACTTCCAGCGGTAGCGGTGCCAATGCGCGCGAGAGCGCGCGCCCGGCTCTAGCAAAAGAACCCTAAACCCTGATTAAACCTAGTTGACCCTACTCACGAAACTTTGAACCTTGAAGCCTAAACACTACCCAAACCTAGTTGGCCGTAAGCCCTAGCCCATAAATTCTGAACTCCTACACCTAATACCTAATCCCTAAGCCCAAAACTCTGAACTTTAAGCCCTCAGCCCTAACCAAACCTAGTTGACCCCAAACCGGCGGCAAATCGTGTAGCTTGACTATTTTACAGTTTAGGGCTTAGGGTATACAACCTCCAGAAGTTACATGAACTGTAGTCTAAACTAGTTAAGGGGAATTATATAGGGGATGAACAAGGGGAGTCTTATAGGGGTTATCAAGGAGATATTAGGAGTTCAGACTACAGGTCACATGGAACTTGAGAAAAAGGGCCGGTTTAGGTTTTAAAATTTAAGGTTTAGGCTTGAGGGCTTAGGGTTTAGGGGTTGGCCCCCTCAGAAGCCACCATTTTCTAATTGCTTTTGAAGTTGGGGGACCTGTTTAGGGTTTTGGGCTTGTAGGGTTTTAGGGTTTGGGGTTTGTAGGGTGTTTAGGGTTTGTAGTGTCTGGTGTTTAGGGTTTATTGGGGTTTAAGGTGCGCTGTCAGTTCAACCAGAGCTTGCTTCCACGCTTGCCTGTACTTAGATTGGCAGACACAACGTAAGAAAATGTCACATTCCGTACTTGCTTAGAGCCTATTCTGTCATGGCCTACTTGAACCCCCCAGCGCTAAGCTTTGAAAACGAGAAACCTAGGTCCCTAAACCTAAGCCCCAAGGCCCTACACACCCCGAACCCAATAATGATGACCCGCTCAAACCAGAATTTCACAAAGCGCCTGAAGGCATTTCCGCTTTGAGCCGCCGCCAGAGCCTACCCCCGTGCCGACACTTGCTTCATTTGGGCCCATGAGGGTTGTTCAAAGGTATGGGTTTATATAGGGATGATTAGGGCTATTAGGCTTCTTGGTTTCGGGACAAGGGCTTCAGAGGATTTAGAGATAATGAGGTTTAGAGCGTACTGGTCTGAAGACAGGGGCCCTGGGCATGTGTAAGTTTTGAGTACATACCCTGACCTCTGGACCCTCAGCCCTGAAATCCTATAAGGATACTGCAGGGATCTTCTGCGAATTTCCCACAGGGGCACTGAATTCAGGGTGGACATAGGCTCTTTTGTGAAGACTTCGGGTTTAGGGTTTAGGGTTAGCATTGCCCTGCATATTTGTTTGAGTAAAACCATGTCCTATGTGCGTACGAGTATGCTATATTTATGTGAGATGCTCTAGGTACCCCAATAGTATCCTTTTGCCCTTTTTTTTTTGTGGGTCTCCTTATTAAAGCTGAACAATTGGAAAAAAGGGTACCCTTATTATAAATGGGTTACTGGGGAGCCTAGTATAAGAGGACTTTTCTGGGAACGACAAACAGTGAACCCCAATAATATAGCAAGAACATAATAGGAATATACTTACCAGGGTCCTTGTAGTCTATTATACTCCTAGTATATTCTCGGGGTTCCCTGTTTGGGGTTCCCATTAAAGTCCCTTTATAGTACTGGGTGTGGCTCACATGGATGGTACTGATTTCTGTCAACCTCTCCTAGTTGTCTTCCCTTGAGAAGGCTCCGCGTCCTCACACGAGTAAACCCTAAACCATTTATATCCCCACATGGGTGTTTCCCAAAATTAGGGGTACCTTATTGGGGGTCCCTATAATAAGGACTATAGTATTTTGTGGGGTCCCCCTATTTTGGGAAACTACTACGTATTCCTACATAACCCCTCTTGCGAACAGTCGGGGTCGGCCTTGGACTCCAGCTGCCGCAGGAGCTTGACAAGAACATATATACCCTATTATAGTAGTCTCCATTTTCTTTTCCATTATGCTAATATTACCCCAATATACTTTAGTGATTTCCTAACTGGAGGGTCAAGGTAGTCCCTAAACTCTAAACCCTATAGAGCCCATTATAGTAGTTTCCATTTTTCTTTTTCCATTATGTTAGTATTACCCCAATATAACCCTAACATTAAGCCAATGTAACCCCAATATAACCCTAGTAGGGACATGCATCTATGCAGGCTCTGCATCCGCGGCCGGATAGGGTAGGATTTTGTCGCGCGCTCTTCGTGATTGACACAGAATAGTCCCGAAAATAAAGTAGTGTCCATCCTCTTTTCTTTTCCCTAAGCCTTACTTCAACCCTTATTAATGGTAGTTTTCATGTTTTGTTCCTCTCTGGCGTTCCCTACTAACAACCCGCAACTGCACCCCATACCTACCCTATATCGTCTATATCTACATACCTATACAACCCTAAACCCTATACCCTAAACCTACATATATATATATACAGATGTGTATTATAATAGGATGTTTCCCAGGCTCTTTTCTAGTTCTCATCCCCTACCCTCTCCGAAACCCTACATCCTAAGCCCTAAACCCTAAATTCCGGGTTTAGGCTTAAGGATTTAGGGTTTAGGATTTAGGTTTTAGGGTTTAGGATTTAGGGTTCTAGGGTTTAGGGTTTAGGACTTAGGGTTCTAGGGTTTAGGGTTGAGGGTTCTAGGGTTTGGGTTTTAAGGGTTACCCTAAGGGTCCAAGTACCTAATAATCATATACTTACTCAAAACCTGTACTACAATTACTATTACCAAAACCCTAAGTACCCAATTATTGGATACATGGACCCTTAGGGTTAGGGATTTTCTTATCCAGGACGGCGCAACCAGTTCCACCGCCAGAGCCCATGGATGGCAGCTGGTCGGCAACATTGGATCCATGGGGATGTATAGGGTTTAGGGTTTAGGGTTAGGGTGTAGGGTTTAGGGTTCTAGGGTTTAGGGTTTAGGGGGGGTTAGTGATGGGTTTATAGATTTTAGGCTCTCAGGTTATAGCGTTTCGGGTTTCGGGTTTATAGGGGTTATAGGGATTCAGGGTTTTTCAGTTTTGAAACCCTACTGCATGGTTGATCAGTACCCCCCACCCCCCGGCCATACAGTGTCACTACATTTAGTGAGGGAACTTTGTATAGTGAGGTTTATTCCATTCGGCGGGAGGGCGGTGTATCTCAAGTGAAGCTGCAGCGTCCAGTTGTTGAAGAGCGAGGCAAAACGCGCATGCACTATTATGCTTTCGCAAGATGCAATAGGTATCTGTCTTCACTTCCCCAAGTGCTCCAGCTATGTGCACAGGGAAGGCTTCAGATTTTGTGTGGGCTGCTTGGGGTTAGCCCTGTTCCGGCCAACAGTTTCCCGAAATCTAGAGCCCTAAACCTAAGCATAGGGTGATTTGCTGGCAAGCTTTCACGGGTCCGCGAATTGGGTGCAATGCAGGGAACTATATAGATACATTATCTTCCTAGTTTCCTCGTATAACTATGGGAATGGGATATTTCAAACGGGTTTTAAGATGATAGTGCTATGTACTGAGGCCCCCACAGTATGCACTTGCCCGCCCACAGTCGAGTTGCACAACATCCCCTCCGATGTGGGGTTTCGAAACATTCGAAGGTTCCTTCTTTTGCAGGGTTCCTAGGATAACTCCAGAATAACGGATAAGTTTTATATTCTGAGAAATGCAAAAGGGAAGTACTTTTGGGCGGATCTCCATGACAAGTTTTACATGTCTGGGCTGCATGAAGGGAACCCTTGTTTGTCAACATGCCACTGTAGGTACATTTGCTTGCAACGCTTAGAGTTGCGCACTTTTGCTTGCAAAAAGTTGTAACACCTTACTTCTAATCGAGCAGGGACCGAATACGAGCCCCAAAGTTCTCGAGCACAAGGAAGCTTTAAGCGGCGCAGCGCTTTCACCCTCTTGCTGTTTAGGATTTGCGGCTTATCACCAAGCTTCTATGGAACCATTCCCTTGCCATCGTCCTCAAAACAGAACCTACCTGTGGCTCCAATAACCTACAGTTTAGTAGTAAGTACCCCTTAATTAGTAGGTATAACCCATAAAACTGTAGGTTATTGGGGCTACAGGTATGTACTCCACTGGTAAGTTTTCCTGGGGATCCGGGTAGCCCTATAGGCCTTTCTGTGCGCTAAGGCAGCATGGCGACTGAGCCTCAGAATTCTCGTGCTTCGAACAAGGCCTTATGTAGGGGTCCGGGAGGGGGGGTCTTGGTACAGATTGAAACCTAAACCCTAATGGTAGTTTCCATTTTCTTTTTCCCGGACCCATATGTTATCCCAATATATACCCTATAATCCCAATGTCTAGGGATTGCAGGGCTAGAGTTCAGGGCTTGGAGCCGATTAACCTAGTTAAAAGGGGTAAATAGGGATATATCTATATATATATATGTATATATATATATACCTTATATTCATATAGGGACATTGTACCCAATAATGGAGAATAGCATGGAAAAATGGACAATTAAATGGAAACTGCGTTATATAGGTAGCTCTTGGGGTTCAGGGTGCGAGGGAACTTGTGAACTTAGGACGGACAGCTTTGGATAAACCGTGATATAATGGTTTTTGGATGTTTATGTTGTTTTTTGGGAGGATCTGGGAAGCAGGCCACAAGACATTAGCGTGTTTCGCAGACGCTGTATGCGATCCGTACGGAGATTCCCGGCAATGCCGTGAAAAATCTCATTCACAGCCGCATTCCAAAACATGCTCAACCAAACTGCCCGGACTCTGAACTTCTTGGTGTATGCGCGTATGCATAAATATGTGCACGGAATTAATTAAACTTGTAGGGAGTTTAGCACAAACCTTGATGCTGCGGGTACATCCGAACAGGGCCCATTGTTGCAAGATATTTTGCAAACTTCCACATCGTGCCTGCATAGTTCGTATACAAAACTACATTCCCTGCATAAAGCTTGTATCCGGGCCTAAACCCTAAACCGTAAACCCTATGCTACATTCCCTGCATAAAGCTGGTATCCGGTTTTCATTCTGTAGCCTGGTAATTATCATCCCGGCCTATTCGTTCCCAGGGTCCTTCTTGAATTGACGTCTCAATCGAATTCCTACGTCAAGCCTTAAACCCCAAACTCCAACCCTATACCCCCAAACCCTAAAGGCCCAAACAGTAAACCCCCAAATCCTAAAGACCCAAACCGTAAACCCCAAACCTTTCTCCTCCAAGGCGCAACGGCTTTGGCGCTGGGGGTGTCGATATCACCAAAGCCATGCCTCCTCCATCCTACTTCAGCAATGAGCACAAGGCACGGTTTAGGGTTTAGGGTTCAGGGTTAAGGGTTAAGGGTTTTAGGGCTTAGGGTTTAGGGTTTTGGGGTTTAGGGTTTAGGGTTTCAGGCTAACCCTGAGGCTCAAAGCTACCTCAAGACATCATATGAGCTATAGTCTAAACTCCTTAGAGGGGGTTATATAGGGAATGATATAGGGGAGTATTATAGGGGTTATCAAGGGGGATACTCGGAATTTAGATTATAACTCAGAATACATTGGAAGTTGGGCGCGCATTCTAGCAAATTTAAGTGCTTGGTAGAGCCTCAGGGTTAAGGATTTACGGTTCGGGTTTAGGAACATTTTCGGCTCAGGGTTTACAATCATTCTGGGGATTTAGGGTTGGGGCTTAGGACCAGTTTAGAGATGTAGGGTTTAGGACTTTGCACCAGTTTTTTGGTTTAGGGCAGGGTTGAGGTTTTGGGATTTTGTTTAGGTGTTTGACCCTTCAGGTGGATGGTGTTTAGGATTTGAAGAGTTTACTGGCTTAGTATCTTGAATCTTTATGTTGGAGATAACTATCATACCGTTAGTATAGGGACCTAAATAATTACCAATGTTATGGTTCCATATTCCTTATACAACTATAGTATATGGTACCTCAAATAGACTTCAAAATGATATTGGTAATTATTTCGACCCCTGTAATACAGTCGTGTCAGCTGTCTGAGCCCCAAAGCTGAGACCTCAAACCTGCTTCTATGCTTGGGAACGATTTTCCTGTATTCAACTGAGCTACGAACTAAATTTAGGTAGGGGGGGGGGCCTATAATGGACTATATAGAGTCTTGGGGGGGACTTATTAAGGGATATATATATATACTACAAATTTAGTCCCGGGCTCAACTCTTGACCTATAGGCCCTGCCCTTGGGATCCAACTGTCCAAATAACAACACCTACTTTCTTAGGGACTCTCAGGACCCCCACTACCTGGTACCCCACTAGCCATTTACATTTAACTACAGAAGGAGTATGGCCTCAATAGTAGTGGGGTACCAGGTAGTGGGGGGTCCAAGGAGTTCCTAGAATACTTTGCGCCCGAAAGTCTATGGATGACGCCTACTTTGGGTTCGTTGGACCTCTCAGGCTAGGTGAGCCATAGTCTAAACTCCTAGTATCCCCCTTAGTAACCCTTATAGTAGTAGTCCCCTCTGAAATCCCATATATAACCCCCTTTAAGGAGTTCAGACTATAGCTCATGTCATTTTGGAGCCGGGATATCTTGGTCGGCGTTGAAGACTCTGTGGGGCTTTCGAAGCCTCAACACCTTCTACGCGCCAAAAGCTGCTACCGTGAAGGTAGACGTAGTGATCCAGACGGTGTGCTTCGTGGGCTTCGAAGCATTACACGAGCTAAAGTCTAAACTCCTGAAAGGGGGATATATCGGTGATTATGTAGGGGAGTATTAAAGGGCCTCTTAAGAGGGGTACCAGTTTTTTAGACTATAGCTCGCATGGTTGGCTGTTCACAGCCCAGCCAGAACTTGAAAGTGTGACTTTTTGAATGGTTCAAACCCTGATCCCAACTTCCCTTCAAGCAAGGAAGCAAACGCGGTTGAGGGTTTAGGGTCTAGCGCGCCTGAAACCATTTCTTTCCACACTTGCGTCCTTAAGCTTTTCGGCATCATCGGGTCCGAACAAGTGGACGGATTGAGGCCCGAACAAGTGGAAGGATTGAGGCCTGAAGCTCTGAAGCTGGCATACGCTAAAGTAGGGTTTAGGATTTACGGTTTAGGTTATTCCTGCAGTGTTTTTTTTCGTATAGCTTAGTTTCGCATAACTCAGAAGTGAGTACTCTGAACCATAAACCTTAAACCCGAACTAGGAAGGCATGTAACATCTTTAGGGCCCTGGACCCTCTAAACCCTTAACCCTAGCCCGTGCGGGTAGTCTTCCTAGACTTTATGTCAGGGCCTAACAAACAGGTGATCTGTAGTCTAAATTCCTGCAAGGGGGTTTACATAGGGGATTATATTGGGAACTATTGTGGGGATACTAGGGGTTTAGGCTATAGCTTGTGTGGTCTTTGCAGGCTCGCAGCCAAAGGGGTTTAGGATGGAGGGGTCAGCGTTCCTTGAAGGCCACCTGAAGCTAAGGAAATCCTGAACCCAAACCCTGGGTTTAGGGTTTAGGGTCTAGGGAGATATTACCCTGCGGGTTTGGCATTGGTTTTAGATTTTTCATTCCCTGAGTGCCCCATACAATTTCTGCTTATCCTGGACAACCCTCTGCTTTAAAACCCTAAAAGCCTAAACCCTAAAAGTCTGAACGCCTAAAGCCCTAAACCTCAAAACCCTAAACCTCTGAACCCCTAAACCCTAAACCCTAAACCTCTAAACCCTAAACTAAACCCTATAAACCCTAAACCTCAAAACCCTAAACTGTGAGTCTTCAAGTGACCTGACCAGATGGGTCCCCCGGAGCGATCCAGATCCGATGAGTCAACAGCGACTGCCTGCTCAAAGTCGGGGCGCCCGGGTTGGGGTTTAGGGTTTAGGGTTTAGGGTTTTAAGCCCAGGGTGAGGGCTTAATTTGTATACTTCAGGGGCCTAAATAACTTCCAATGTCATTTTTGGGTCCATTTGAGGTACCATATAGCATAGTTATACAAGGAATATAGAACCACAATATTGGTCATTATTTAGGCCCCTACAGTACCCTAAGGGTCCAAGTACCTAATAATCATATACTTACCCAAAACCTGTACTACAATTACTATTACCAAAACCCTAAGTACCCAATTATTGGGTACATGGACCCTTAGGGGTAGTGGGGGGCTGTTTAATTTAGGGTTTGCCATTTCGAGTTTGCGCTCTGGACCTTGCCTGTAAACTCTTGGCCCCTCAAACTGGACTCCAAAACTTGAGCCCAAAGCGTTTAGGGTTCAGGGTTTAGGGCAAAACTTCCGCACGCAGACAACAGCATGAGGCACGGGAAATTCACCAAACTCATATAAGCCTAAGGGTTCAATGACCGAAACAATGGTTTTTAGGGCCCAAATACTATAATATTCATGGCATCTGGGCACTGAAATCCTATTATTTGGGTCCTTGGACCCTAAGGGTAATTACAAGCTCAAAAGGGATGTGGGCTTCGATGCTAGTTCAGGGGAGGATACCTCAAAGCCTTTTAGCCATTCCCATGTTGCAATCCGTATTTTTTGTAGTCCCAGATCCCGAAGCCCCGTAAGCCCTATAGTCCCCCTTAAGTAGATAGAATGTGTGGTACATGGGAATCTTATCATTATATTTGGCACTTCCATATTCTATCTACTTCAGGGGACGCTAACCCCAATCTGTTCTTCTTGTGCAGTCAGGAGCTGTAAGCTGACAAGAGAGCACGTCCCTAAACCCTGAACCCCTGTTTCCATTGAATTGTCCATGTTCTTTTCCATTTGATTCTCCATTATTCTGGTAATATCCATATATATATATATATATGTGCATATATATATATAACCCCAGTATAACCCCGATATACTAAAACCCAAATCCATGTCTACTACAGGACCGAACCATGTTTATGACTGGTCTGACAGGTTCTGCATATCGTAATTTGCAGGTTTGCACGTTTAAGTTTCATTATGCTCCTGGTAAAATGCGGCCCTTCAAAAATTGGGATGTCGAAAAGGGGACCGCTTTCGGATGAACCCCAGATGTGCTGTTCTCCAGTACGCCAATTCCGCTCCAGGATCAGCGACTCATCCGAGGACTCTTTGACGCCTCCACAGGAGGCTTCGACACTGGGTTTTAGGGTTCTTTTGCGGGTGGTGCTAGGGTTTAGGGCTGTTTGGCGTTTAGGGTTCTTGGTTTAGGCCTAAACCCGAAACCCTAAACGGTTCAGGGGTGTGCGGTTAGGGTTTAGGGCCTGTAGTTGCAGGGTCGCGAGGTTGAATCTCGTCCAGGGATGGCTTTCGGGAGGTGGCCGAAGCACTAAATTCGGCTCTCTAAAGCCATCCCTAAACCTCCCGCCCCGAGAGGCCGGCACACAGGTATAGGCGATGAGGTGATTAGGGTTTGGCGCTGGTTAAGGTTTCAGGGTTTGGAATGTACCTGCAACCCCAATAACCTACAGTTTTATAGGTTATACCTACTAATTAAGGGGTACTTACTACTAAACTGTAGGTTATTGGAGCCACAGGTAGGGCTTAGGGCTGACTACGGCTCAAGATCGGATAGACGGCGCAAGTCCCGAAGCTCGATTCTGACGAAACACGGCACATTCGTTAGGTACAGTTACGATACGAGAAGGAGTTGACGTGCCCGCACTCATGAAGGAGGTGAACCCCAAAAGGCTTGCAGCTCAGCGAGGTGAGGATAAAGGTCCCTGCAGATGTACCCGAAGGGTCCAGGGACCCTTAGGGATAGACCTCATTGACCAATGTTTCGACTCACTGGCAGCTGTGCGTGTGAGACATGATGAGGTCCGTGTTCCTGGCACGCGCCTCCACGGACAGCTACCGAACAAATCTGCCAAAACGTTCAACAATCGATGGAAACGATTTGGACACTCCAACGCAACCCCGGAAGATGGAGCTCTTGTCGTAGCAATTGCCCGGGCCCCTTCCAGTTAAGGGCCATGAGCTATCAATCTCAAGTGCCAACGTTCATGGGTTTGGCCTAAACCCTAAACTCTTGGGTTTGGGGATGTTAAGGGTAACCCACAAAACTAATTCGGTTGGAGGTTCAGGGCTTTGTGTACAAGATTTAGGGTTTGGGGTGTTGAGGCACGGATGGCATGCGTATCAGAGTTACTTTACTAAAAGCTTGCACTAATTGTGTAGTCTTGTTTGGAAACTTGTTGGGCAACCCCCATAAAAGGTAAACATGTTGAGAAGCATCCACATCGATCGAAGAATCTTGAAGAACCACACATGCTGCATTCAGGCCTGTGGTTTTTAGGTTTCACAGCAACCCTACTTGGAGGGTCAGGGGGACTTGGTAAGTATGTTACTAACCAGGGTAAGTAGGGTTGCTATATATCCCGGGTTATAGGGGCGATTAACCTACTTACTAAGTCCCCCGGACCCTAGACTCTAAACCCTAGATCCCAAAACCTAAACCCTTTAAGTAAGTGGGGTACTGCGGACAGCAGAGCTCAAAGTTCTTCTAACTTGGCCAATTCGAATGGTCCCGCTCAGGATTAGGCGTTCATGGGTTCAGGGGACTTAGGGGATTCACGGACTCAGTGTTTAGGGCTTAGGATTGTAGGTATCGGTGCCCTGCAAACGGAGCTATGCAGTGACCCGGCTAATGTTTTCACGCGTGGCTATCTGCGACGAGGCAGGACAGCGCTGACATCTTCAAAGGGGAAAGAGACACCACAGATGAATGGACACGATATTGAAATCACATCAGGGATATGTACAGCAGAACCGCATGTTATCTGTGGCCAAGAACGTTTCCCCATCATTTTCTGCCAGTGACAGAGGACCATATGTACCAGGTGTTGTCAAACAGGTCTGTTGGTCCTACACGCCAAGATGCGAGCTGAACATAAAGGCAAATACCCTGCGCTGCTCAGTCTCATCTGTAAACCCGAAACCCTGCATGACTTGTCAAGATTATGGTCTCTTCTGGGGTCCCTGGTATAGAACAGCGCTAGTAGTTAGGTTACCATAATTTGGACCATTCCCCCTATCACTCGCATGCAATCCCTCCATACCTTTTTTTGTGATTGCCCTCAGTCAGATTAGGGTTTAGGGTTTAGGGTTTAGAGTTTAGGGTTCGGAAGGCTGTGGCGTCTAAGCCACTTCTGGAAGAGTCTCTAGACATGCCTTCCAGACTTCTTCACAGTGTGGAAGATATGTCGGTACATGTTCTATAGGAATCATATGCCCTTATTCCCCTACTCAGGCCAGTGAACTCTGTAATGCCTTTCAGTCCTGACATGTCCCCAGGGTTGATAGGGGTTCCTGCTTGAGAGAAGCCTCAGATGATCTCGTGCTTTTATTATGATCTGACTGGTTCTTGCTTCTTAGTACGGAATGAGGGAATATGATCCCTATATAAGGCCTGTAGAAAAATTTTCCCTTATTCCCTACTAAGAATCCTCGCCCCCAACCCTTGACACCTGACCCTAACCCCTAAGCACTCAACCCCAAAGCCCGAAACCTGTACCTTCCGGAAAACCCTCACCCCGAAGCCTCATAAACCCTAAACCCCAAGCCCTAAACACCAAACCTTGGGTACTGCCCCCCCTCAGTAACAGCTGGATAATAATTATAATATGGCTATATATAGCCTTTAATAGGACCCCTAATATAGACTGTTACTGGGAGGAGCAGTACACCCTAAAGCCCTAGAAAGCCTTGAACCACAATCTCTCCAGGCCAAGGCAAAGTCAGCCAACAAGGCCCAGGCGAGATCAGGTAGTAGCAAGAATGCCAAAGCGGCCATGTGGGTATAGGGTTTAGGGTTTGGGTGCGGACATAAGTTAGGCTGGGGCCCATGTGGGTTTATAGTTATGCGTCTGGGGCTTGAGGTTCAGGGTGGGTATCCATACTTATATAAACCCTAAACCCTAAACCCTAAACTATATTCATACACAGACATATATATATATATAGAGGGAGAGAGGGTTGATGCACCTTGGGCCCGAGGGGTTCATATGTACCTACTTGAACGCCCACATATGTACTATGCAGCTACATGGACCCTTTGGGAATAGTAGTAAGACTAGTAAGACAGTCATACTAGGCATCGTGGTAAGAGTAGACGTGGTTTTAATAGAAGAGTAATCAAAGTACAAAGAATAAGAGCAGAAGGAGTGGAAAGAACGACAAGACTTTGTAAGTGGAAACCTAACATTGGAGGAAAAGGGGAACAGGAAGATTCAAGAGGTATTTGCATAAGGCTTAGGGGTCTAGCAGTTCTACATGACTTGTACACAATGGCACGTGTAACCCAATTATAAGGCCTCTTATGGCTGTGGCTGGGTTACCATCGTTTCGTTTATGGACCTCCAAGATACAACACTGTCTTACTGGGTTGGGGTTATTTAGGGGCGGGGCACAGCTTCAAACAAGTGTTTGGGCAGCCCCCCCCCCCCCCCCCCCC
>CAJNIZ010044754.1:17205-45376 GCA_905231905.1 Symbiodinium pilosum
TTAACCCCAAATCCTAAATCCTTAGCTGCAGGCCTCTACATCCTAAGCCCCAACATCCAATGCCTACACAACCCCACAGACTCTGTATAGCCACCCCCCAAACAAATAACTCCCATCCCTGGGTACCCTAATCTCTCAACCCTAAACCCTAAACCCTCTATATATATATATTATATGTATATATTCTGATCCCCGATCTAGCCCCCGTCATTATCAAGGGAACCTAGATCCAGGCAGTGGCAGACCGGGCGAGCAACGAAAGTGCAGGAGGTGGCGGTGGAGGTGGAGGTGGAGGCTCCGCCGCGGGTTTAGGGTTTACAGCTGAGGGTTCAGGGTCTAGGGTCCAGGGTTGATGGTTTAGGGTCCAGGGTTGGGTGTTCAGGGTTGAAGATATAGGATGGAGGGCTTAGAATCTAGTTTAGGACTCTGGGGTTTATGATTGTCCCCACTCACAAGAATGACCCTCGTACAGAGGAGGTGACCCAGATGGCAGAGGGTTCCCCATATGAGCTACAGTCGATATTGGGACCAAACGGCCATGGATATTACCCCGTATAATGGAATTTAATGTCGGGTTTAGAGCATCAGGGTTACCAAGAGACCACGGATACTACTCTCTATAAGGAGAATCAAATGGAAACGAACATGGAAAACCACATCCGAGCTGGGATTATATAGTGGTTTACAGGGATACAGAGATCAGGTATGAGCTACTATCGATGTTTGGGTTACCAAGGGCCCATTATGGGTGGACATATGGGTCCGCTAGCTTAGTTTAAGGTAGTCCCTAATATATTCCCGAATAGGAACCCATGTCCATTAACTATATGAGAAGTGTTGAGTGTAGGTGTTAAGCCAATCAAAAAGTCATGTTTAGCACAACCGAGCGGGAAATTAAGGAGGTCCCCAAAGTTCAAAATTCGCCTTACATTCTTTGAGGGCCAGGGGGACTCTGTAAGTACACTACTAACCCTCATAAGCTGTAACAGACACCCCGCACATCCCCACTATCCAGATACTTGCTAAGTCCCTCGATCCTCGACGTAGGTATACGGTTGATATTGTAAATTGGAAGTTATCGTACTTCAGTTGACTAAGATGCGGGACCTTAAGTAGATGGAATATGGCTTCGGGTATATTATAACAAGATCCCCATATACCCCATATTCTATCTACTTAAGGGGGACTATAGTTTTGTCAAGCAACATAGGAGCTTCTGTCACTGTTAGCAGTACCAAGGACCTGGGCATAGGGGTCCATAAGAAAGCCATGACCATTAATTATCTGGGGACATATTGACTGTAGCTCATAATAGGAGTGTGGGTGCGGCGGTTTAGGCTTGTACCCGTGTAAGCTTTGAGGTTGTGAACTTAGCCCACGCCGTAGTTAATATGGAACTGCATGTAGCCCCCTTTTCAACAGCCGATGAGTTTTTAAAGGGTTTCATGCCATTTGGGTGATAGAGAAGAGTTTTTTCCGGAAAAGCACACCCCAAAATCCTGGAAACCTCGACATTAAAAAAACCACAAAACCCTAAAACCTAAACACACCAAGCCCTTAAATTGCTTGCGATTCTGAATGGTAGTTGATTGAAAACAGTTCTTGTTCCCCAAAAATGATCATCACCCATCCTTGTGGGATAATTTCCCCCATACTTCCCCTTACATATCTACAGGAGTGCCGAGTTTAGGGTTTAGGGTTTAGGGTATATAATTTTTACAAAGGACCTGTAGATAGCTCCAAACCTTACGCCCTATGAACCACTATAGCAGCCCGCAGTGTCGATTTCATTGTCTATGTTCATCTCCATTCGGTTCTCCATTGATGAGATAAACCCGAAACCCTAAGCCCTCAAACCCTCGGGCACCATAGCATCCCCATTCAAGCTCCCAACCCCCAATGAGCACTTGTAAATCAACGCCCAGAATCCTAAACCACTAAGCTGCAAACTCTACACACCAAGCCCCAAATCCTAATTCCTGAAGCCTAACCCCCAAGCCGCTAAACTCCAGCCCCCCAACCCTAAACCCTGAACCCTAAATCGAAAACTCCTAAACCTCTAAACCCCAACCCCCAACCTTACACCCTAAGCCCTGAACCCTAAACCCTGAACCCTAAATCGAAAACCCCTAAACCCCTAAACCCCTAAACCCCAACCCCCAACCTTACACCCTAAGCCCTGAACCCTAAATCCTAAACCGCTAAGCCCCTAAACCCTATAAATCCTAAACCCTAAACTCTAAACCCCAACCCCCCCAACCCGAAACTGTAAACCCTAGAAATTTTGGGAAGGTGCCAGGCTGCCGTTCATGATCCAGAACTTGCACCCCAGCTTGAGCTTCAAACGTTACCCAGAGGGTCCATATACCCAATAATTAGGTACTTGGGTGTTGGGTAATAGTAAATATAGTACAGGTTTTGGGTAAGTATATGATTATTAGGTACTTGGACCCTTAGGGTTAAAGTATGTAAAATAATGGCCTTTATGGCTGTTATTATGGGTTTAAGGCTACTATTTTACATATGTTTGTGGTTTAGGTAATGTTTTGGTTATCCTTCGTAATGTGATTAATAGGGCTTTAGCTTTTGACAGTTTGTGGGTTTAGGGGTTTTCAGGCTTTGGGTTTCAGGATTTCAGGCTTTTAGGGTCCAGGTTTTCCGGGTTTGGGAATTCAGGGTTTTAGGGCTTTAGGGTTGTGCTGCTCCTACCTGCCCTGGTTTGGGAATTCAATTTTCAAGCTGTACGTTTCAACAGTACGTGCAGTAGTTTCAAAAGTGCGTGGTGAGTGTATATAGCGCTTCTTAGGCACATGCATGAGTCTACATATTTGACGTCCAATGTGAGCGGCCATAGAGTCAGCAAGATCTTACCGTATGTGCCCCAGCCATGACCGTGCTATGACCGAAAACCCTAAACCGCATGGATGACCCTAAATTCTAAACTAGATAAAAACCCCTAAACCTCACATTTGGGGTGTATGCGGTGGCCGAAAGAATCAGAGAAGGGTTTCGCGTCTATCTTATACTAGAGTGACAATAAGGATTCATGCTTTCATACTAACATTTAACACCGGTCCCACCCTCCACATGAAATGTTTGATTTTTGCGGCGGCGTGGGGGTGTGTAATAGTAGGCCAAAACCCGTAAGCCCTAAACTCTACATATTGTGTTCGTTTCCATTTGTCTGTGCGATTTCCTAAACATAGGCTTATAATCGCTTCAAGGCCAGGGGAGGACTTTATTTGGAGACCCTTATATTACCTATGTTTCCCAAAGTTATGGCTCAGCATCTTATGTTCCTTGTTCCCCTAGACCTTAAACCCTACTTCCTAACCCAGAACCCCCATATGAAGGTCGTTTATGAACCCATGCTCAAAGATTTATTGCCTCGGTCGGGCTCGTGGACACATGAAGCGAAAATATTGCTCGCGAAAGCATGGCACGGGGTTGGCGAAAGCGTTCGAAAAATGTTTTTGGCTAGCTAGCCCAGCAACTTTCTTGGAGCGTTTATATAACGTTCGCTGCACATCTCAATAAAATGGTGTGCGTGCAAAAGCGCGCGGAAGGTTTGAAAAAAGGGGTGGCAAAGGGGTTAGGGGACCTACTTTTGATGGGTCGGAGTATGGGTATAATAGGGTCTCTCAAGAGTAGAGGAACCATTAATATAGGGGTAGAAGAAAGACTAGATGTTGGGATATACTTTAGTTATATACATAGCCCTTAATATTACCCCCATTATAGGCTGTTACTGGATGGGGGCAGGACCCAAATTGGTGTCTAGGTAGAATGTGTGGTGGCCTGAGCTGCCACTGAACCCAAGATTTCAGCTTCTAGTTACATCACAGAGCTTCAGGTTTAGGGTTTAGGGCTTGGGGTTTAGGGCCGAGTTTAGGGTTAGGGGTTTAGCGCTGCGTTCCCCACACACTCTTGTCCTTCGTTTTTTGTGGCCTGCTACCTTCCTGATAGATTATAATCCCCCTTAAGTAGATAGAATACGTCTTTGGGTATGTTATAATAAGGTCCCCATACACCCCATATTCTATCTACTTAAGGGGGACTATAACCCTCAAAGCGAAAGGAGCTTTGAACTCCTGGGTTGCGTCTTCTAAGCCCTACACCCTAACCCCTAAACCCTAACCCCTAAGCCCTAAACCCTAAGCCTCTAGTATAAGTTCCGGGATCTGTGAGGCCAGGGCCAAAGAAAGGTTCAGGGTTAAGGGTTTAGAGTTTATGTACAGGGTTTAGGGTTTAGAGGTGAGCGCGGTTTTGACCCTCAAAGCTCCAGAGCCCCACAACTTTCCTGTAGAGCTATTTGAGCTATAGTCTAAACTCCTTTAAGGGAAATTATTTAGGAGGTAATATAGGGGACTACTATAGGGGTTATTAAGGGGGATACTAGGAGTTTAGACAGTAGCTCATTTAGGGCTTAGGGTTTATGCAAGCAGGAGCTCTCTGCGCTAGATGTTCATCAGCCGTAATCCTGAATCCCATATGAACCTTAATCTTTGTTTCTTTTTCCCACGATTCCAAGAACGTATATGATCCTTAGTCCTTGCTTCATATGATTCCAAAGTTCCATACACAAAAGACCTGAACCTATACCCAGAACCCTACACCCTACATGCTATCCTAAACACCTTACTATTTTAGTTCTATCCTCAACACCCTACACGTTAAACCCTAAACACTAAACCCACCTATCTTAACCCAAAACCCAAAACCCTAGACCCTAAACTCTATAAAGCCTAAACCCTAAACCCCAAACCCTAAACCCTAAACCCCACACCCTAATGCCTTGCTGCTCCAGGTACATGAGCCCTGGGAGAGTTGGAGCCGGCACAGCCTACACGATGACCCGCCTGCAGCCGAAGGAAGGGTCCAACATGGGTGGGGTTCAGGTTTTAGGGCCTTGGGTTTAGGGTTTAGGGTTTGGGGTTAAGGGGTTTAGGATTTCGGGTTTGGGGTCTATTGGTTTAGGGTCTAGGGTTTAGGGTTCAGGGGTTTAGGGTTTAGGGTTAGGCTTTAAGGTTTTAGGGTTTAGGCCTCAGGGCTCATGTAGGGGCTTTTTAATAAAGATATGATATGTGGGATTGTATGGAGTTGTAGGGTCTACAAGGAGTAGATATAGGGTTTGGGGTTCATGTAGGGGCTTATATAGATATGTGGGGTTGTATGGAGTTATAGGGCTTATAAGGAGTAGATCTAGGTGTTGGTTCATGTAGGAGTTTGTAGAGATATATGCGGCTGTATAGAGGTACAAGGTTTACAAGGAGTAGATATAGGTTTTTGGTTCACGTAATGTAGAGATCTAGGTTTTATGGAGGTATAAGGGTTTGAAGGTGTAGAATGGGGTTAGAGGTTGACGGTTAAACCCTAAACCCGAAACCCTATGCCGCATTGGGTTTTAGGGTCTGAGTCTTAGAGCATTAAGTCCGGAATTGAGGATGTAGTCGTTTTAGGGTTTGGGTCCTAAGGGCATCCAGAGTTGTCGGACTAAGAACTTACGCATGCGCCCGTGGGAGGATAAGGTTATCGGCCTTGAGGGACCTCATTACTCTAAATCCCTAAACCCCTAAACCCGAACCCCTGAAAATCTAAACCCTAACACCCTACAACCCTAAAACCCTACAACCCTAAACCCTAAAACCCTGAGACCCTATGCCCTAAAAAACCGTGGCGCGCTTCGAATTATTTCGGCCGGAGTCCGAGGCCGCTGTATTCAGGGGTTTCCCAAAATCAGGGGTACCATTTTGGGGGTCCCCATAATAAGGACTAGAGTATATTGGGGTCTACATTGGGGTCCCCTTATTTTGGGAAACTACCATTTAGGGTTTGGGGTTTAAGGGTCTGGGGTTTAGGGCTTTAGAGGATTTAGGGTTTAGGGTTCAGGGCTTCGGGAGGTCAAACTTGTACTGGTTGAGGTGGAGCAACCAAGCTTGAATCACCGTCTTGACCATTTCTTCCGCACTTGTCTAGATCCTACACCCTAAGCCTTACGAACAACCAGTAAGTTCTACCCTCCCAGCAAACTAACGTGGAACACCGCAGAGGGGCAACTAAGCACCAATGCCTGAAGGGTTTAGGATTTAGGCTTTAGGGTTCCAAAAAGGCTTTCTAGGCCTCCGTCAGTTGGGGGTGGATTGTAGGGAGGCTCCTGAAAATTGATGGAAAAGATTGTGGCACTTCCGAAAGCAAGCCGTTGCCACAGGGAGTGCGAGTGTCAGGGATTTCTTTGGTCGCTGGTACTTGGCCTCTTGGGAGTTTCTCGGGAAAAGCCTGAGGGGCATTTCTGGTCTAGGGTTGGGAAGACCTCTATGATATCTAGTCCCCCTTAAGTGGATAGAATATAAGGGTTTGGGTATCTTAGAATAAGATCCCCATATACCCTATACCCTATCCACTTAAGGGGGACCATAGTGTTTTATCCAATGATCTAGTAGCTTCCATTATCTTACCCATTCCTGCAGGCCGTGCTGACAGCCAACCAGTTGAACACCCTATTTAGTCCACCTTAAGTAGATAGAATATAGGGTTTAGGGCTTTGGGCTTTGAGTTTAGGGTTTAAAGTATAATATGGGGATCTTATTCTAATATCCCCAAAGCCATGTTCTATCTACTTAAGGGGGACTATACCCTAGTAAATGGCAAGTTTCCCATGTCAGCGTCGATTCCGTAAATACCAACCCCGACCCCCAAGCCTTCCTCCAGCGACGCCCCTAGACCCTAGACCATAAACTCTTACAATGTATCCCTCAGCCCAAAACCCGAATTCCTAAATCTTAATCCCTACACCCTCATCCCTAAACCCTGGGCCCAAAACCCTAATCCTTCAACACTGGTCCCCAAACCCTAAGCCCTAAATGCTAAGCCCTTAATCCCTCAACCCACCTGCTTCCCAGGACATAGAGAAGCCATCGTGGGCCAAGTGAGACCGCCAAAGCCTGGCATCAGAGATGATAGCGAGAACATGCAAGTACTCCTTATAGTGCTTAAATTAGATTTCACAGACCACAGCTAAACTCCTACAAGGGGCTATATAGGAGATGATATAGTGTTCCTATGATAAGGCTTAGTAAGTGGGATACAAGGAGTGTAGACTATAGCTCATATCATTAATCAATTCTCCCCATACCACCACCCGAAACTGCAAGCCTTGAGAAGCAGTGCCATGGAACTGATGTGGAGGAACCTTACAAGCCGTTTAATTTTTTTGCTGTATAAACAGATGTAATATGTATATCCACATGTCTATTTACCTATCTATCTATCTATCTATCAAACTATCTATCTGTCTACGTACATACATACATACATACATACATACATACATACCCTTCGGGGGCCCTAGGGCCCCCCTTTTGAGAAAGTCCCACATTTGGAAGCGTTGTAAGTATGCCTCATCCCTGCAACCTATTCAAATTTCTCAAGCTTTTTTTTGTCGAGCCTACAAAAAGCGGTTATGAAGCTTAGGGTTTAGGGTTCATATACGGTACGCCCTGAGCCCACATCCTCGCACAAGCTTGGGCTGTGGTTTTAACAGTCCCTATGATGGCCTATTCCCTGAATTTTTGAAGAGTCTGCAGTTCCTCTTGCCAACCCTCCAAATCATCTCTGCAGGATCCTAACTTATTGAGAACCTAAACCCTAAACTCTAAATTCCTGATTGATCTCTTCCGCCAGCGCAGCTGGCTAGACGCACAGATACGACCTCACTTGGAAGCTCAGGAAAGATGTAGCTTTTCATGGAGAATCCCGAGTTTAACTCTCTGGGTTCGGGGCTTAAGATGTAGCCTTTACGCTTCCGATCGTAGGGCCGACCATGACGCAATACCCTCACCAGAAAGTATTCTGCCGGTCTCTTATAACTATCTAACTATCAGCGTAAGTTAACCCCCCCCAGAACGAGCTTCCAAGCGCCCCACTGCCGGCCGTCGGCAACTGTGGATGGGCTGGGAAATATGGAAATCGTCGGTTCGCTAGCAAGTAGCAGGAGACGGAAGCCTAGGGAGATGACGGTGTATAACCCCCAAAGAGACGGATGAGGATACGCTAAGAGTCCAAGGATCCAAATCATTGGGCTTTAGTGCCCAAAAGCCATTGATAGTATAGTATTTGAGTCCTAAAACCCTGTTAGTTGGGTCCTTGGACCCTTAGGGTTAGGGTTTGGGAGTTGAGTTGGTACAAAGGTTGTTGTCATAGCTCTCACGGTTTCGGGTTTTGGGTGGGTTTGTTTGCCGGCATGTTCAGATCCAAATGTTTCTTCGCGCAGGGACAGTTCTGTCCGAGGCAGAAAGTGTCCTTGCACCTTTGGGGGCTCATATGTACTATAGTCTAAACTTCTTGAAGGGGGGGTTATATAGGGGATGTATAGGGGACTACTATAGGGGTTATGAAGGGGGATACTAGGAGTTTAGACTACAGCTCATATGCCGGGCGAGGCATACGACTCCGAAATTCCTGCAATTCCTCAACACGGGGGGAATTTCTAGGGACCCGATAGGGAATCTCCCCATAACACCAAAGCCAAATTGCATTCTCTAGTGATTCTACAAGGATGGAAAGGATCCCCAGTAGGCATTCTACAGGGGTTATACGGTTTAGGACTCCAGCCTGCCGCCAGATGACAAAGTTGCCACAGGGAAGGGGGGCATGATTCCAGGTAGTGTCGAGGGTTTAGGGTTTGGCAGTCCTGCTTGAAAGAATTGCAGTATAGCAGCTTGACTCGCATGATCCTTCCAAGCCCATCTGAACATTGACCTGATAGGAGTTGCAACGTTCTTGCGCTGCAGGACAGAAAAAAGGAAGGGTGCCAACATTCCATGCAGGTTGTCGAGAGTGCCTTGCCTGTCACAGTACGTGCGCGCTGTCAGTAATCATTAATGCTTGTAGACAACATGAGGTTCAGCGATTTAGGGCTTAACAAGCCTCATAAGGCTTAGATCGTAAGCCTGTAGACTTTGCACGTGGTCACAACACCCGCCAAAAACTTCACCCAGAAATCTGTGACCCAGAGGGTCCATATACCCAATAATTAGGTACTTGGGTTTTGGGTAATAGTTAATACAGTACAGGTTTTGGGTAAGTATATGATTATTAGGTACTTGGACCCTTAGGGTGAAGGACCTTCCTCCCCCCCAAAACCCCTCCGGAAGCTCATACAGGAAGGTTTCGGGGAAGCCTTCCAGGACCTCCTGGCAACCCCAGTCACGGTTGAGGCTTGACGGCTGAGGGTTTGAGAGTCGGATGCTCTACGCCAACGCAAAGGTCATGTTACTTCCGAGCTGTTTTTAGATCCCAAACCACGTAGCCCCAAACCCCAAATAGTGTTCAGCGAGACTTCAAGCCAGCACAAGGCTCAATATGCTCGGTGCCCGCAGCCAAGCTGACCACATGCTCTGAGGGCTCAGGGTTTAGGAGCTAAGGATAAGGGTCTAGGAATGTTTGGATCAGTGTGCAGAAGCACGACGTTCTGAAAAAACTCCATCAGCTTAACCTTGTAGCGCCCTAAACCCAAAACCCCTAAACCCCAAACCCCTAAACCCTAAACCCTAAGCCTTGAACCCAAAACCCCTAAACCCTAATCCCGTTTTTCTCGAATTCGCAAGCCACAAGCCTTGAACTATGGACCCTGGGAAGGCAGAAGGCTCACCCAACGTGGCGTGCCAACGGATTGAGGTTTAGGGGTTTAAGTTTTGCCTTCTTAGGCTATAATATATCTTACTATACTATATAATATCATACAATATACTATACTATAATATTGTATAATATACTGAAGGATGTTATAATATATTATGACATACTATAGTGTACAATAAGGAGCAAGGGCTTTGGGATTAGGGTAGTGGTTTGCGGTTTAGTTCACGCGTGGGGGGATAGCGGCTCGAAGGATCCTCGCACTCTTCTGATTCAAGTTATATTGTGGTTATATGGGGGTTATATTGGGGTGATATGGGGATTCTATCGGGATAATGGGAAAAGAAAATGGAAACTACCATTAGCCCTGAATCTTAAGCCCGTAGCCATGACCCTTTCATACCAAGGTAAGAAGTATGGGCCCCTAATCCACTAATATCAGCTATCGTCTGAACTCCCTAAGCAGGGTTATGTATAGGGGATTATATAGGGGACTACTAAAGGGGTAATTAAAGGGGATGCTAGGAGTTAAGACAAGAGGTCATATGGGATCTTTAGCGTACATAATAGGAGGTACATGTTTCAACCATATAGGTTCACGTTTAAAAAAAAAACCGTTGCCACGACACGAGCGGCGATGGTTTTTGGAAGTGCTCGTGGCCCAGGCAGGGTAACTTGAAATTTGGGAGGTTTGCCTGCAACCCTAATTAACAAAATTAGTATCGGCTATCCCCTAAATAGTCGGTCCAAACCCTAAGCCCTGAACCCAAACCCTAGCCCCAAACCTAACTGTAGGTAAAAGAGGTTACGAGTCTCTGGACTTCGCTACTTCCCAAATTTTGGCAAATCCCGTCTCAACCCTAAACTGAACCCCAAACCCTCAAACCCTGAACCCTAAACCCTCAAACCCTAAACCCTTTGGGGCCAGGGGGCTGCTGAAAGCTTGTAGAGCTGGTGGTTTTGGAGCACTCCAGGCTTATGACTTCACCAATTCAAGGGTGCAAAATAGAGTAGGGTTTGGGGTTTTGGGTTTAGGGTTTAGGGTTTTGGGTTTAGGGTGTAGGGTTTAGGGTTTTGGGTTTAGGGTGTAGGGTTTAGGGCGTAGATTGTAGAAGAAGTCCTCTAAAAGGCAAGGCGGATGGCTATCATTATGTAAGGACAGTTAGTCATGGGTCCTACTGCATCATTGCTGGTAGGATTATGTTTTGCTTACTATTGCGCTGTTGCATGCTATGTCAGCCCAATTCTCATGATCCTGTTACTTGCTGCTACTTAGAGGAGACTTTGCAGGAAGCAGAGGGAATCTCGCATTTTCTGAATCCACATTGCGACGTAGTGAAAGGCTAAAACATGCACGTACACAGCAAGTTAGGATTTACGGTGGGTACTAACAATTCCTCCATGACACTAAGTACCCTAAACCTTGAGAATTATGGTACTATGGTATATTTTAGGTGGACCCCCACCCAGCAATAATGACTATAAGGGATACTGAGCATTGATTGTGTGAAAGGTCCTCTTATATCCCTCTTATACCATTATTACAGGGTGAGGGGTCCTCCCAAACTATAGTACCTTAACCCTAAACCCTAAACTCTAGTATGCTAAGGTCATGCAGGGTTTTTAGCATTAAGTGTAGCATCTTGCATCTGGGTAAGCGTGGGTTGACACCCACAACGCGCTAGCAAGCTGGATAGAAACTCGCTCAACTTAGAACCAGGCTATAACTTCGATTTCGGGTTTAGGGTTTAGGCTGTAGGGATAGGGTTTAGGGTTTAAGGTTTATAGGCCTAGGGTTCAGGGTTTCCATTTTACATAGCAAGAATATTTGATAATGTACCTGCCTTTCGCCGAAGAACAGCCAAGACTTGAACGAAGCATGTTCACCACAAGTTGGGGTCTAAGGCTTACCCTAAACCCTTATCCCTAATCCCTCAACACCTAATCCCTAAACACCTAAACCCTAAACCCTAAACCCTAATCCCTAAACACCTAAACCCTAAACCCAAGTTGGGGCCCAGGGCTTGCTCAGAAGAACCAAAGGGCCCCTCAAAGTCGATTCAGATACATAACATGAGCTATAGGCTAAACTCATTACAGGGGTTTATATAGGGGATGATATAGGGTTTAGGGTTTAGGATTCAGGGTTCAGGGTCTAAACTCCTTAAATGGGGATATATAGGGGACAATATAGGGGATTACTACAGGGGCTACTTGGGGCGATGCTAGGAGTTTAGATAATTGACTGTTGCTCATATGTCTATATTATGTAGATGTACCTATCTACATGTATTTATATATATATATATGTATCTACATGCTAGCCAGAAATTCAGAACTAGGTCCTAGCCATTGCTACTAAATAGGGGGGCTCTGCTACCAAACTGGGATGAAATGAAGGTTAAACATACTAATCAGGATTTAATTGCTATTAAATTGGGAGGTCATGGGGGGTTACAGGTAGAGCCTTGCGCCCTAAATCCTAACTAAACCCTGAGAGTTTCATGCCGCAGGCATGTGTGCGGAGCTCAGGTAGGAGTTGCGGGTTGCTTTCAGAGTGCCCGCGGCTCCTCTTACCTTCGGAATCTAGGTGTTTTTGCACGGTCCCATCTCTTGTACTTACAGGACCTGAAGTAGAGCATATAGGGGCCCTGTAGAGCTGACGTAAGTTCCGGAGGTTTAGGGGTAGCCATGGCTACTCTACAGCTTCGTCCACAAAAGCCCTCTGAACCACGTAACGGTCCTGCCGCGCCTCGCAGACGTGTCTGGGCAGTCTCAGCAAATCTTGTGTAAACCTAGGTACCCCGGTAGCACCCTTTTTATTTTGGGGTCTCCTTTTTAAAGCTGAACATCAGGAAAAAAGGGCACACCTTATTCTGGCGGGTTACTGGGGACCCTAAACCCCTGAACCCTAAACCTTAACCGGTTAACCTAGAAACTCTGTTTCGTGCGGGTAAAGCAGCGGGTGGTTGCAGGCTTGGAAAAACACAGGATTTGGGGAAGGCTCGGGCTTCGACCCAGACCCTCCTATGTAGTTCCTTTCTGGGTAATATATTATAATCCATTACCCAAAAACCATAACAAACCCAAAAAGGAACTACATTGGAGCCCTTGGGTATAGGCTTAGGGGTTTAGTGTTTAGGCGTTTTAGGGTTTTAGGGTCTAGGCTTCAGGGGGTTTAGAGTTTAAGGTTTAGGGTTTCAGGGTTTAGGGCTTTTAGAGTTGAGGGTTTTAGGGTCTAGGGCCTAGCTTTGAGAATTTTTGATTTTTTTCGGGAAGCGTCTTGGGCCAGGGGGCAAATACAGGGGTTCCCGCAGCATACCCTCCCCTAAAGGCACTGCGCTTCTTTTAGTGGACGTTTATGCGTCTGTTGAAGCACATAGTCCGCCTTAAGTAGATAGAATATGGCTTTGTCCAAAACCATAAGATAGAATGTGGCTTTGCCCAAAAGCCTAATAACATCCCCATATACCCCATATTCTATCTACTTTATGTGCACTATAGGCCCGTACCGCTGAAGGACAACCTTACTGTTTGCTTGCGCGAAGTGAAGGCATGGACCCGTACGGTAGCCCCCTATAGAACCCCTAAATAATGTCTATATAGGCCCTTTGTACTCCTTAGAACAGCCCTTATATAATCCTTGTCTCATCCCTACATAGTCCCTATATAATCCCTCCATCATTTCTATATAATCCCCCTAATACAGTGGCTCCCAACGATATTTGCCTTCCTTCATCCCCTACTAGAAATCAGCAAGCAATAAAAAACCTGAACCTCCTTATCCCCGCATGGCTTGGGGGATGTTGACGACCCAAGGCATATGAGCCACAGTCTAAATTCCTTACAGGAGTTATATAGGGAATTATATATAGGGACTATATTATGGGTCATCAAGGGGGAACCCGGAGTTTAGACGTTTAGTTCATTTTGTCTTTAAGGATGCTTTGGGTTTGGGGCTGGTTCTGGTTTTGGGGTTCTGCGTTGAAGGCTCAAGCTCAGGAAGAATGGCAGTTGAGTATATATGAACGCTCAGGGCACTCAACCAGTACTACTGGTTTTCTTTTTTTGGTTTCAGGGTCCAGACTACTTAACAAATTAATGTCATAAAGTACTTGAGGTTTGTCTTCTTATAAGCCCATGTAGAGCCTTCTTGGTTAGTTCCCCAAATCCCGAACCAGCATCCCTACATTACCCCTTCACTAGCCAGCCTGACTGGCACCCTACCTTCCTTCAAGCTAGCCGGCCCAAATTACGTCGCTAGTTTGTGTCAGGGTGGAGGGTCACCTATATATAGGGGACAAATATAGTATAGGGATTTTTTCAGGGGATATCAGGAGTTTAAACTGTGGCTCATTTGACTGCGAAGTCTTGGGCTTCAACTGGCTGTTGCCCTAAACCCCAAACTCTAACCCTGAAGCCCTAACCCTAAACCTTGTTAGGGGGTTTGGGTTTTTTTTGCTGGGTCCATCAAGGGCTCCAGGGTTGTCATTGTACAGTAATCCCTCTAATAGGATCCCCTTACATGGCCCACGATAGCACTCATGTGATCGACTGTCAATAGTAGGGTTAAACGTAGGGGTTCCTCTGGTAGTTTTGTATAATGCATAAGATAAGCATAAGCATCAATAGGAGCCCATGCACATCAATCTTGTGGGAGAATTGACTTGAGCTCATATGAAGAGGCTTAGAGTTTAGGGCTTAGAATGTATAAGCCCCAGATGGAGCAAAGGGTTTCTTATAATTAAAGCTCAAGTGTACAGCCCTATGGGTAGTTCCCTGAAAACCTAACCAGAACCAAGTGAGTGCAGAAAAAGCAGTTGAGGACACAACGGCTGGCAAGGCAATACCAATCTGCCCAGCAAGTTGCATCCGATAAGCGAGGAGTCGGAGCTCGAGACAGACACACAGCAGCTGGGTGGTTTTGGAGTTCAGGGTTTAGAATTCAGCGTTTTGGGTTTAACGTTTAAGTTTGGAGTTCAGGGTAGTATAAGCCCGGAGCTCAAACTAGAATATTTTTGTATTTCATAGTATATAGTAGTATATTATAGTAGTATGTTATAGTATCTTGTAGTATGTTATAGTGTATAGTAGTATGTTCTAGTTTTGGTGATTTTCGAAGATGGAGTTTAGGCAACCTTCAGTCTGCATCCAATAACCCGCCAGCAGAAAGGGAAACAGGTTCAAGCGAGCTATAGACTAAACTCCATAAGGGGGGTTATGTGGGACCACAACAGGGCTTAGGGGTTTAGGGTTTAGGGTTTAGGGTTTAGGGAGGCGATATTAAGGTGGATACTAGGCCTTGAAAATATAGCTCAAGTGAATCCTGACTGCCGCTGTTTGGGGAGGTTTTCTAGCAACGAGGGATGCCCTTTTGGGGCCTCCCATGATGAGGTTACGACCCCCTAAAGCACCCCAAAAAATGAACCCCCCCAATAACCCCCTAGTTTCCCCAACGTAGTAATGGGGGTCGGGGGTCATTATGGTAGGTTCCATTTTTGGGATCCTTTAGTGGGTCTGGATAGGAAAGAGTCTTACCGCCTCGGATGTACAGCTATCCCCCGGACCCTGATTCAAATGGGCTCTAGTCTAAACTTCTTAAATAAAGAGGTTATATCGGGTAGGGGATGATATAGGGGAGTATTATAGGCATTATTAAGGGGGATACTAGGAGTTAAGACTATAGCTCAAACGAGTTTGTCTGGCTTCCATAGCTCGGAAGAGTCACGCCATGAAAGATTTGAGTCAAACCTTAAACGGAATGATTGGTGTCTTTCCAGAAAGGACCCGGACCTTCAGAAACACCCTTTTTGCCAGGGTATGAAGGGCTTAGAAATCGGCGCGAAGGATTTGACCTAGACCCCAAACCCTAAACCCTAAACCCCTTACTGAGATGCTAGGCTAAAAATGGGGTTACGAGCAGACAGAGCGGTTTTGAACCCCATTTGAGCTGTTGTCTAAACTCCTTACAGGGGTGTTATATAGGATTTAGGGTTTAGGGTTTAGGGTATATAAGGGAGTATCAGGGGATGATATAGGGGACTACTATAGGGGTCATTTAGGGGGATACTAGGATTTTAGCCTAGAGCTCATCTAGAATCTTCTTATAAGATTCTCGGAGCCTTCATGTAGGGCGGCTGGCGGCATTGCAAGATGTACTGCTTCAGGATCAGTTGGAAAGGCCACAGACGCTCGAACGTGGTGGGAATAACCCCACGACCTGTAATATTAAAACACCCACACGGTCCTTACCCCCAGTTATTTTTCTCTAGATGTTTCATAGAGGCTCCCCTGGAAAACCTTCCTTGTGAAAACAATGGAACTCCTAAGGAGAAGGACGGGATCCCAAATTCAAGTTTAGAGTTTAGGGTTTAGAGTTTAGGGTTTAGGATTTAATTGCTCTAACTGTATGTCCTTTAATTTCTTGTATATACTAAGGGAAACTAGGAGGCAAGGAGTATCCCTTATCAGTTGTCGTTCTACTCTAACCCTAGAGAATAGCTTCCAGATGAACCTACTTCTGCTCAGCCACCCCCACCCCCAGTACATTAAATGATCATACACTGTGCCACACTGTGGATATTCAGTTAGGAAGACAGAGAGTCGCTCCATACGTCCCCCCCCAAGCACCCCTCAATCCCCCCCCAGGGACACAAGTTAGGTTAGGGTTGACAATGACACGAGCCCCCTGACAAGGCCTAATCTGGGTTGCCGTTAAAGAATTTAAACTGAGTTACCATAATGGGTATATATAGTAAATAATAGGGTTTCCCCAATAGTAATTTAATTTAAGTTCCTTAACAGCAACCCAGATAATGGGCGCGGTGTCCTTGCGGCTGAGAGAGGGCCTGGGTTCCATGGTACGATGTTGTCGGCATTGGAAATCTGCAAAAACTACACCTACATAGAATTTGTCTCTGTAATCCCTGCACTAGGACCCCCCCCTCTGGTGAGAAAAACACATGCCCTAAACCTTAAGCCGTAAAACCATCCTTGAAGTGTTTTGAGGGGTTGGTGTTGCCAGCTTGTTTCCTCTTGAACCAGATGAGCATGCTCCTGTACGGGCTGAGGGGTTACCCCCTTCTTCCTTCGCCCAAAGCGAACCCTGCAGCCGCTCCAAGGAAACAGATAGGAACAGCTATGAACGACAGGACATGCACCAAACGTATCAGGTTGCACCGAATGTACCAGCGCTGTTGTAGAACAGCGTTACATTTTAATGACTAGGTTCTTATCTCTTGGGTAGGCATCCGTACCGCACATCGCTGCTCCTACGTAGAAGCCCAAAAAATTGCCAATGTAATGGTCCCATGTTTTGTGAATCATTATAGGATAGGGTACTTCAATTTTCCAAAATGACATCGAGAACCCCTGGAGTACACATTCCTGTACCCTCCACGCTCGGCACTGCGCTCAAAGCAACCTAAATTCGTGATCTGCAGAAGCTTAACCCTAAACCCTTAACCCAAGGCCCGCTGAACTCTGGATGCCCAAAACTAGTATAAGTGCCTGCATGATGACCGCTTTTGTGTTCAAGGCTCCTTGTATAAGTAGCGTACAGGGTACCTCAACTAGAACCCAAAATGATATTGTTGATGCTAAAGTCTTGCATGACCCTGGCATGCCATAGCACCAGAATCCCCACCCTAAACCCTAAACACTAAACCCTAACCCAAACCCTAACCCCTAAACCTTGCTGCAAGTTTACATTTTACAGCCGGCCCCTGCACTAGAGTCCCCACGTTTGGGAACCATGGCTTTGGCAACTTCTGGAATTGCATCTATTTGAGTGCTGCAGCCTTCAAACAAGAACAATGTTGAAAGGATGCCTTGCCACGTAAGCCTAAGCCTTAAGCGCTTAGGAGAGTGTGACCCACAAAGCAGGTTTGCCCAAACAAGTAGACATTGAAAGCTTGGCAGCGAGTTTTCCGTACACGTTGAGATGTGTCGTCTTGCTTGCTCGGCGCACCGGTAGGCAGCAATTGCTTGCAAGCTGCGGAATATCAGGACCCAGCAAGATGGTAAGTCTCGCAAGCGAAGATAGTGCTGATCCCTAATAAGTGCCTAGCATTGGCCAACAAGCAGCACGAGGCATTTTGGTTTGTTCGTTCCTTCGTTTTGTTCATGATGCGCTTGTTAGCCTCCCTGCTTTCTTGCCGGACGGCTTGCTTGCTGACTTGGTTGTTCATCTATGCGATAAATATCCATAACCCTGAACCCGACCTCCCACTCAAAAGCGTGGGCAGGTCGCATGCGATGCGACAGAGCGAGATTTGCCTAGCTGGGCGCCTGAAGACACCCTTCGCGTAGGCACCGGGGCTTGGGGGGCTGCTGGGAATCTTCTCTCTCTCTTTCTCTATATATATATATACACATTATAAAGATTACATGGGGATTCTAGAATAGAATATATAGGGTTTATATGGGGATTATAGAAACAATGTATAGGGGTTATATGGGGATTATAGATTATTTTATATAGGCATTATATGGGGATTAATCCCATGGCGATAGCCAGATCTAGGCAATGCAGGAACGCAAGCACTATCAATAGAAGCCGAGGACAACGGATTAAGAATCTCAACATAATTTTCTGGCTTTTGAGTAGGAAGTAAGGATTATAAACCCTATATAGTCCCCCTTTTATCCTGAACTGTTCCCTATTAACCCCCCATCAAGATGATATAACATGCTCCATTAATCGTTATTAAACCCCAGTAACATAAGGGTTGGGCCTAACCCTAAACCCCTTAAACCCTAAACCCCTTGAACCCTAAACCCCTTAAACCCTAAACCCCTTGAACCCTAAACCCCTTGAACCCTAAACCCCTAAAACCCTAAACCCCTGAAGCCCTTCATTGGGCACCCAAAGAGGCTCAGATCCAAGTCCATGGCCTTTTCTGCAGGGGAAGTCCTGGGGATATATGAGCTATAGTGTAGGGTTTAGGGCTTAGGGTTTAGGATATGGGGTTATATAGGGTTATATAGGGATGATAGGAATAATGGAAAAGAAAATGGAGGCTACTATTTAGGGTTTGGGGTCTAAACTCCTTATGGGGGGTTATATTGGGGATTATGTATGGGACTACTATAGGGGTTATTAAGGGGGATACTGTAGCTCATACGGGAATCACAAACGGTGTATCGTGTGCCTGTGGAGGGTTACACCCAAAGCCCTACACCCTGAAGCCGAAAGTCCTCAAACCCTATGTCCCTGCACCCTGAACCCGTAGAGCCCTGAACACCCCCACACTAAACCTGTAACCCCTAAATACCTACACCCTAAAGCCGTAAACCTGTAAACCTCACCATTGAAGGGGAATGTGAGGGGTTTATGAGGGCATTTTTTGGGCTGGGGCATTGAACGGTACCCTACCCCCTGTAAGGATGGGGCTATTGCACCAGGGAGTTGTGAAAAACAATTGGTTGCTTGTCGGTGTCATTGTAAGGAGCGACGTCAACAAAAAACTTGGATTTCAGGAATGCGATGCCTGCTTGTGATGTCGCTTCTTCAACTCGAGGAATCCAAGCGTGCAGAGCTGCTCAGATCGGCAGCAAAGTTGCAGAATGTGCCTTAGAATGGGTGGACACTTCTCTTCAGCTTTCATCCAGACGACCTACTCGTGAGGAAATATGTACATGGTACTTTGCCACGGCGACCAACGGCGGCAACCCAACAACAACAACAGTTCCCATCAGAGGAGGGGGTGCTCAAACTCCGATAGCAGAGAGCTCAGGGGCAGGGGGGATGGGGTTCTAAGCCTGGGATGATACTGCACCTCCCGAAAATTTCCTATATCCAAGTATTTGGGACGCAAACCTCTTTGTCTGGCTACTGTCGGCTACTTGATCCTGCCAGAGTTAGCCCATGACATCATGGCGGAAGCTTGCACTACTTTGCACTAATTACTTTGTAGTTTGTTTTTGGATTGTTCTAGTTTTGAATAAGGCATTACGTGTAACCCGAATTGCCTATAGTCTGGTAGTAATTCTAGTTAGTTAATAGGCATTGCCCACAAAAATGTTGGCAATTGGGGTTACACATATAATCTACAAGCCGAAGGAAAAACTGTAGATTAGCGTATGAGCGCTAGGGTAGAGTTTGGGGTGCTGCCAGCTGCGGGTTGTGTTTCAGGGTCGGTTTAAGAGAAGCTATCATAGGAGCGTTTCTTTGTTTCTAGTGTCGAAACGTTGTTTGGTAGTCTCCTAAAATTAAGGGGACCCCCAGTATAGACCCCAAATACCATAATCCTTATTATGGGGACTCCCAGAAAGGTACCCCTAATTTTGGAAACCCCCATGTTGGGGACCAACCAATCATATTCCTCACAACCCCATGTAACCCCAGTTTGCATGTGATGTTGCATTCTCCTCTAGTAGAAGCCCGTATCTACTCCCCTATAACCCAAGAGCTGCTGTCGCAGGGAGGACCATATGTAGTATGCAGCCCTATAAGCCCTCCAGAGAGGAAAAAATGATAAACCATAGAACCTAGATGCTCAACCCTGGACCCGGAACTGTATAAGCTCAACCAGCCCCTAAACGGCTGATCTAATGTACGCTATCGGTCACGCCCAAAGAAAACAGTTTCAGAGTAGGGGTCGTGTTAATGACGCTGTGTGATGTTGTTCTTCTGGGTTCCCGTGCTTTACGGTCTCTTCAGGGGAGCCCTGAACCCTTCACTCTAAACCCTCAACTCTATTTGCTTTGTGATGTGGGGTCTCGCGGCATCTATGTCAAGTGTACAGGAATCGCCCGGGGCGCCTTCGACGGTCACAAGTGGATGCTGGAGGCATAGCTCACGGTTGCTGTTAAGGTTTAGGGTTTAGGATTTAGTGTTCCTCTTGAATATGGCCTGCACCCTATTGCTCCCCAATTATTGTGCCTGTAGTAGTGTTCTATGAGCATTACCAGTTCTGTTAGCACAAGAAATAGTATCGTGATAAATTCTGACACCCGCTTTACTACTACGACTACGACTACTACTACTACTACTACTACTACTACTACTAGTAGTAGTGCTGCTGCTGCTGCTGCTGCTACTACTACTACTACTAGTAGTACTAGTACTAGTACTAGTACTAGTACTAGTACTAGTACTAGTGGTATTCATATCAGTATTAATCTTGATAGTAGTATTTGTACCAGTAGTAACCAACCTATATCCCAGATCGCTCAACAACAGACCCTCAAATGCTTTAATCCTCACTGGGCAAAGGGGCTCCGCTGGGATCACAATAGGTTGTGGGCCGTTGTTGTTTCTAGCTTAAGGGTTTCCACATGGAGGCTTCAAGATTAAAACGTTCAAGTTTGGGGTTAAGGGGTGGAGGGTTTTTTCAACAGGCCGAGGGTTCAGATGTAAGGGGCTGCCCGAGGTACTTAGTTGGCAGCCGCCAATTCTGGCCACATTGGCTCAAGTCGGGGTGATGTAAACAGTCCCCCTTAAGTAGATAGAATATGGCTTTGGGTATATTTTTAAAAGATCCCCATATACCCCATATTCTATCTAATTAATAGGGACTATAGCCCTTCAACCGCCTCGTTCCTGCAGACATTCAGCATGGTGGCCCTCCTACATTGAGTACAGAGTTTAGAATGCACCTAGGGCATATGATCTATAGTCTAAACTCCTAGTAGCCCCCTTACTAAGCGCTATATAATGCGCTATGTAACCCCCTTCCAGGAGTTTAGGCGAAAAAGTACATAGGGGTCATATGGGTTCTGGGCTTTATAGGCTCAGCAGGGTCTGTACGCAAAAGAGTTTATACGACTGGGGGTTTAGGGTCCCGCACTTCTGTCTTCTTCCCCTGACCGAACCGGTGGCCTCTTCTCTCTTATGTGAACCACTATGGGCTGTTAGACCCTAAAATTCCCTATTAGGACCCAATTAAGGGTAGCTTAAGGTACCCTTAAGGTCTAATAGCCCATAGTGGAAAGACCTGAAGCGACATGAAAGCAGCCTGAACCACTGCATGCAAGCATCCAAGAGCTGTTTACTATGGAGGTTTCCCAAAATTAGGGGTACCGTTATAGGGGTTATATAGATAGGGTTTAGGATTTAGGGTTTAGGATTTCCCAAGATTAGGGCTACCATTTTGGGGGTCCCAATAATAAGGACTATAGTATATGAGGGTCTATATTGGGGTCCCCTTATTTGGGCAAACTACCATATAATGGCCCGTCTTTTAGCTGAGTATATAGGCTTATATGGGCTTTGCGATTATTCTTGCATGTCTTGTCCAAGTGCCCCTATTGTTGAAAGAAACGATGTACTATTCAAACCGCCACAAAAACATTTAAGGGGCCCAAACCCTGAACGCTAAACCCTGAACCATAAACCCTTCGAACCCAGCCAGCTGGGATAATAAGCCGCAAAGTCATCATCTACCTTGTGGTTGGTAGGGAATGGATAAGTACTTGGAAGCTACCATCTTGTTTGGGGTTTAGGGGCTAGGGAATGAGGGAATGGGTCCTGATAGCAGTTGATATTGTACTCTTCTATGAGAGGCCCTGTAACCCATTCACGCGCGCTATACCCAGCACAGGCAGCCTTGGACTTTCCTATATCAAAGCTTGAAAGGGTTTAGGGTTTAGGGCTCTGCCGTGAAAAAAACACTTGAGTTCACGGTGCGCAACATCCCAGTACCGTCTTCAGCCACGCGATGTCCCGAGAAAAACAACTTACACTCAGGCAGCCCGGGAAGCTGTAGATCGCGTAAAGTTAAGTGTAGGGTTTGGGGGGGTAGGGGGGGGGTTTTGGGCGGGTAGGGGGGTTGGTTTTCATGGGTGTAGAGTTTGTTTCACGTAGTGCTTCCCAAACGGATCCCTAACATAGCCTTTAGAGAATCCTGCCGCATATAGTTGCTTCCAGTTTCTTCTCCATGGTGCCCTAAACCGCTAACAAGCTGCAAGCGGTCCCGCTTCCTAGAGCCTCGACCCCCGACCCGAGCCCTAAGCCCTGGCAAACTCAACCCTCAACCCTTGGACCTTGACCCTTGAACCCCTAAACCCTTAAACCCCTGAAACCCCCGAAACCCTTAAACCCCTGAAACCCTTAAACTCCCTGAACCCCTAAACCCTTCCTAACTTCTGAAACTCCTGAAGCCCTTAAACTCCCTGAACCCCTAAACCCTTCCTAACCCAGTTCCCTTATTATTCCAGCACCCGGACGACTGCAATCACTACATCACCTTCCAGGCACTTCCTTCCCTGCTTGGGCTTTAGGGGATTTACGTGGTTTAGGGTTTTTCGGTGGTTAATGGGTTTTAGGTGCTTTAGGGGTTTCGGGGTTTTAGTGGTTTTAGGGTCTTGCTTTAGGGAGATTAGGGGTTTTAGGTGTTTAGGGTTTGGGGGTGCAGGGGTTAGGCTTCAGGGTTCAGGGTTTGCTGGATATTCCTAAGAACAATGCTCACATGTCATGGACCCTGATTTCTATATGTCCTTATCCAACCCATAGGAATTTGGTGTTTATATGAGACCCCTAAGTAGGAATCAATAGTGGTTTCTCCAATACAGTAACTTACAATAGGTTCCTTAAAAGCAACCCAGACATGTTTCAGCCCAGGCACACGGTATGATTGAGGTTCTAGGGTTTAGAGTTTAGGTAGGGTTTAGGGGTGAAGGTTTAGGCTTGCCTTGAGATTCAGAGAACGATGGGATGAGAATGTTTGGAGGGTATGTTTCGCAATACCCCACAACAGGGCCCTAAATCTTAACTCCCAAATGGTAGTTTCCTAAGATTCGGCTACACCTCTATGACCTCCAATATACTCTAGTCCTTATTTCTAGGAAACCCAAAACGGTACCCCCTACTTTGGGAAACCCACAAATGTGGGTTCAAAGATTGAGGGCCAGTACCTTGAACAGTAATTAGCATCCCAGGAAGTTACTTGGAGGCTCCCTAGACTTGGAAAGTCTATAGTCCCCTTAAGTAGATGGAACTTAGGGTTTAGGGTATAGTCCCCCTTAAGTAGATAGAATGTGGCTTTGGGTATATAATAATACGATCCCCATCATATACCCCATGTTCTATCTAATGTACTTAAGGGGGATTATACGTACTATCCCCAATTGCCCCTCATAGACTTTATTTCAAAGAGCGTAGACTTACGAAGTCAGGAGAGCCTCCAAGTAAGAATGGTTGGCAGATGCGGGGTCTTTTCCTAGCTATGTTCGGTGATCTTCTCTCAATTTTTGGGTAGCTTCATAAAGATTACCTTCCCCCAAACAACATGAAAGCTGGCATGGCTCCTTTTTGAAACGGCAGAAGTGGCCTTCCGTGCCAGTTTGGCGGAGTGCAAGTTTCTGGGCCGTATAGAACGTTCATGGTTACAAGCAGAAAGAATGAGCCCAAAACCCGAAACCCTGAACAACGAATGGGCCTAGACGCTGAACCAAGAAATTTCAACTTCGCTGAGTAAGGATCGGGCGTACGGGGTTATACCACGGATTTCCGTACTACTCCCCCTGCTACTCCCTATACTTCCCCAACGAGATGTCCCCTTACTTGCTTAATCAAGGGGGTAAGGCAACTCATTGGGGTGCCTGCATTAATCTATGCATGGCAACCGCCCTGCAGTTTAGGGCTTGGGACCTGGGGCTTGTGGTTGTGGGGGGAGAGGAGTGAATAAAGATTAACGAAGGTGCCTGCAGACGCTACGTACGATCAACGCCTTGATAGGAAGAAGGCCCGCGTATGATAGAGGGACTCTTTATTGGTGATGTTCTGTGTATGCGTTGATCGTGGTGGTCCTCCTATGTCCTCCCTCCCAGACCGAAAACCGATGTCTTTTTCTAAGCATCCGGATACAAGAGGCCCCCCCATAAGCCCATTACATTCGCCCCAAAAAACATGGAACCATATGAGTGGTTGTCAAAATTATGGTCCCTTTTTGGGTACCCTAAATATTGGGTGCCGTATTATACTAGGGACCCAAAAAGGGACCATAATTTTGACAACCACCCATATTTTCTAGAGCCCTCCCTAAAAAGCTTATGTTCTAAACGGTGCCTTTTTCAGCATTCCATATTAAATTGGGGAGGGGATGACCCAAGGTCTACCTGGACCCTAACCTTTTTGGCGATCTACCTTACAAAAAATTAGGACAGAACCCCCAAAAAAGAAGGACATCCAGGGTCCAGGTAAAAGTTGTAGGCTTTAGGAGAAAAGCTACAGGCGGGCCAGGGCGTTGCTCGCCTACGAAATCCCCAGGCCCGCCTCTTTCGGATTGTTGTCCCCTATCTAGGGTTAGAAGTATGGGCCCCTAATATGGGCCCTTAGGCTGTTAGAAGGATTGGGGGTACGCTGAAGGGTACATATGAAGTGTATAGTAGGTATATAAGGGTCCCATGGTTAAGGGCCCATACTAGGGGCCCATGGTTTCAACCTTAGGCCCTAGGTCTGATTTACATTATTGCCAGGAAAGGGCTTAAGCATTTGGGTAAAGGTATCAGCGGTGCCTGGAAAGTGTGGGTTTGGCAACTCAACAGGCATGTTATTGGGATTGTAGATTCGAGAGCCTGAGTTTAGTGGCTGAAGCTTCGGGGTAGGATGCACTTGGATTTCTTCGGCTTAATTGAGTCCTGCAGGCATGGATACCAGGCGGCAGAGAGGAATCACTCGTCGTGTGGCCGTGGGTCGGCCGATCCATAGTTTGTCTACACCCTAACCCCTACCTGGATCCTGGATGTCCTACCTTTTTGGGGATCTACCTTACAAAAAAGTAGGACAGAACCCCCGAAAAGAAGGACATCCAGGGCCCAGGTAAACCCTACCCTAAGCCGTGAACCCGTGTCTGCTCGCGGCATTTATGATGGCAGATCCTGTTGTCATGGCATGAAGCCTAAGCCCATTCGGACATGTCGGGTGTCTACTGCTTGGAGGCAGGTGCCCCCAGATTACAGCATATTCCTTCTGAGTTCTTTTTACGACAATATGTGTGGAAGCTTGTTGCAATTCTGATCTTTCCCTGTTGGTAGACCCTGAGGAACCCCATGGGGCAATTCGTATTATCATGGACCCCAGTGATTGAGACCCGCCTTTACTTCCTGATCAATAGCGAAACTCTCGCCTGCGCGTACAAAACAAGTTTGGACATAGCAAAAGCCCTGAGCCCTACAGAATCTGAAGCCTTAGCTTCCTCACCTAAACCCTAAGCCCCTCAGCAATGGTGTCGTCCATACTCAAAAGCATGCGATCGAGTGTTACCAGTGGGTGTCATGTCCAATGCGTGTCCTGAGCTTTCTTGTCGTGCCCCGGCCCTGAATCCTCAACCCTAATGTAGACCCATGATGATTAAGCCCCCTCCTTTCAGAGCCTTAATATCAGGATCCCTATTTAATCCCTATTAAGGGGAGTGGGTTTATTGATCAGGGGTCTGGGCTGAGCCCCTTTGATCTATCTAGGCGGTTTAGGGTTTAGGGTTCAGGGCACCAGGATCCAGGACGCAGGGCAGAAGCACGAAGACTCACCAATTTATTCCCTAATCATCCTCATTCAATTTCAGAGTATTGAATATACATATGCCCCAAAAATCCGACTCTGAGTCTTTAGTCGCCAAGAGTAGTGCTGGAGTGCCCAAAGGCTGACCCAGACTGGACGTGAACTCTGACAAATGTTTCTACAACTCAAACCTCGTACTTTAGACCAACTTTGCACTCTAAATGTCGAATCCTATGCCCTAAAATCTATAAAGCCAAGACCCTGAACCCTACGTCCTGCCGTAAACAACCTCAAGAGTCAGCTGCCTCAGGATAACGGCGAGGACGACAAAGAGGCGGTTGGTGTCTGCAGCTCCCAAGAACCCAAGTGGGCTTTTCCTAGAACCTCCATAGTAAGGAAGTAGGGTTTAGAGTTTAGGGAGTATATTTGGGTCTCGATTTGTGGCCCCCGGTTTGTGGAGACCCCAAAGAGTATGTACGGCATAAAGGTATCTAAGTTTGTGGAACCCGTCCAGGCCCAATGTATTCACCATAGTATCTGTATACCATGTGATAGGTACTTATAGTGTTTTTTTGAGGATGCGATTTTCCGAAAAGGGTTGGCTGTACAGTAGGCGATGTTTTGCATACCATGGTTTGCACTTGGAGGCTGGGTTTCAGTGGTTTCTGGTGCAGGGTTTAGGGTCTGCCTGGACCCTGGATGTCCTTCTCTTTTGGTGGTTCTGTCCTGTTTTTTTGTAAGGTAGATCCCCGAAAAGGTAGGATATCCAGGGTCCAGGTAGGTCTAGGTTCTAGGGCTTAGGTTAGGCATCAGAGGGATCTGTGCAATTTTGAAAGCTGGCTGATTCGCGCGACGTCTCGCTCGTCTTGCGAATTATGCAGGCGTCCCGTGCTGAACCTAAGATCATCCATGGGTTTAGGGTCTAGGTCCCACCAAAGCACATGGACCAGCACTATCATTTACATGGACCCCCCCCTCCCCCACCCTGTAATGGGAACGTAATAGGACCTTGATATAGTTGCTATTATCCCTTATTGTCACAATTACTGGGTGGGAGGTCCACCTAAGCTATCATACGCTATCCTGAGAAAGCATAGTCGACAAATTTGCGGAGCATGTCCAGGTTCCTGGGTTTAGGGTTTAGGGTTTAGGGTATCCCTAAACCCTGAACTGTTCAACACTGAACTGTTAGTGAGCGAAGCCTTTAGACCCCTAAGCGACTACACCCCTAAAAGCCCAATTCTCCAAACCCAAGCCTAAACCCTAAACCCTTAAAAGCCCAAGTCTCTAACCCCGATAAACCCCAAACGCCCTTAACAACTCAAATCTCGCAGCCTCAAGAAGTCCTATTTGCAATGCAGGAATCGTCGGGATGGCATTATGGCATTTGCGAAGGCAGCAGCTCACACGATAGTCCTGCGTTTCGGGTTTCGGGGTTAGGGTCTAGGGTTGTGAGGGGGCAGAATCTGACGACAATGCAGGTGTTGCTCGAGATCATGTGCCACTATTTCACAGAAATCCAAGCTTCACAATCTTAGTTGTCCTGCGTGTAGTCGCGCATGTAGTTGCGGTTGATGTGATCTGTCAGCAAACATCAATGTAAAAGTACCAACAACTACCCCCAATGTGGCCCTCATATAAACCATGGTATAACCTGCACTCAAAGGCTTCTCTACTGACCCTTCCATTTTGTGTTCCATCGCATTTGTCCAGTTGATTTCCCCACAACTTTGGTTCTTGATGCGCTAAATGGAAGCTCCTTTGCTTTCCCACCACTTTGGTTCTTCATGCACAACATCTTTCGTCCCCTTGAAGTAGATAGAGTATGGCTTTGGGTATGATAAGATCCCCATACATACACCCCATATTCCATCTACTTAAGGGTGTATATAAGCAGGCCTCTGCGTGAATTCTTTGAGTTAGGCACTGGCGCTTGCGGCCTACGTAGTTTCATGTTGAAGTCTTTCTGCCAAGCAGTCACAGGGAACCCTAAACCTTAAACCCTAAACCCTGAACCTTAAACCCTAAACACTAACCCTAAACCCTACGTAAACCTTAAGCCCTACAAACCTGAAACTTGCTGAGCCGACTTGA
>CAJNIZ010044755.1:25653-48253 GCA_905231905.1 Symbiodinium pilosum
CTGGGTTGCTGTTAAGGAACATGAATTAAGTTACTCTATTGGGGAAACCCTATTATATACTATATATACCCATTATGGTAACTTAATTTAAGGTCCTTAACAGCAACCCAGTATAGCGGCGTATACAGGGATATGTAGGAAGAGCTTTCGGGATATTCGGAGGATGTTGTTAAGAATATTATAAGGATATACATAGGATTCAAACATGGAGAGCAAAATAGCAGCGGCTATAGATGGGTTGCAATGGGAGTGTGGTTTCGGGAATAGGGCTTCGAGTTCTCAATACTTCTTTCGGGACAAGGGTTTCTTGGTCCCTAAACTCTAAAGTGCAAACCCTAAACCGGGGTTTAGGGTGTAGGGTTAAGGGTTTAGGGTGGGGCTCAGGCTTTCGGGACTAGTTGATCCTCCTCGAAAGAATTATTTAGAGCATAGGGAATGCATGCTGGCTTCCAATGTATCTTACAGCCAGCCAAACCCTTAGGGTCAGAGCACCCAATCATTAGAATCATGTTTCAGCAAGACCTGCAATACAACCCTACACTAACTCTTTGCGTCCCGATAAATAGGATTGGTAGTTGTGTGTCTTTTGGGGGGGGTTCCCCCATTTCATCCCATTTCTAGGGAAACTACATGACATGGGTATTGTATAGAAAGGGTTGAATGCATCCACAAGTTCTAGGCTTATCCTTCAGTACCAGGACGCAGGAATTCCAAGGTCCTCATCCAGCACAAAGCCATCCGGAAATCTAAGCCAATGAGCCCGAAGCCCGAAGCCCCAAACAGATATTCATTTTTTGGGGGGCGAGGCTTCCTCACAGAATTGCAAGAGGGCTAGTTTCTTTCCAAGGCGAATCACGGCTAGTAAGCCTCCCGCAAAGCCCTAAATCCTCGGATCCGAAAAAGCCCAAAGCAAGCCCAAAGTCTAAAACCTAAACCCTAAACCCCCAAAACCCTAAGCCCTAAACCCCAAAACCCTAAACCCCACGCCCTAAACCCTAAACCCTAGGCCCGCTAAGCCTGCCGCAGTACCAGGTGGCCCTGCGCGATGCCATCTCGGACTGCCGCTTCTGTGTGCCTGGATTACCCCAAGCCCAAGGTTTAGGGTTTAGGGTTTAGGGTTTGGGGTTTAGGGGTTTAGGGTTTAGGGTTATATTGGGGTTATATTAGGAGATGATGGAAAAGAAAAGGGAAACGACTATAATGGATTATATAGGGTCTAGGGTTTAGGGTTTACCTGGACCTTCCAATGTAGTTCCTTTCTGGGTTTGGTAGGGTTTTGTTGTTTAGGACTCTTGTTATTGTTAGGACTACCAAAAGAGTACTACTTTGGAGGGTCTAGGTAAACCCTACACCCCTAGGCAAACCCTACATCCTAAACCCGAAGCCCTAAAGCCCTATACATTTTGTATAGGTTGTAAGATCCTTCACGTCCCTTGGCCTAATAGCTCCCAGCCCTATATTTAGGGTTTTGTGATCTAGGGAAGGCCCGAATAAGGTAAACTCAGGATTACTCAGATCTTATTTAGACCTCGTCTGGGGCGGGGGGGTGTTGTTCTGAGTGCTCTATAGGATCCTGCAAATTCGGCAAAATGTAACTAGCTCACCCCACCTCACCCCTGAATGGTGTTCTTGTTCATCGAACGTGAAACCTTTCCCCCAAATCATGTTTTCTTCAAGCTCTGATGGTATTGTAATTGTAACCTATGGCCAGATTGTAAGGTGGTCGCGAAACAGACTTTTTCCTTAGGGTTCAGCAACTGCTCTCTTGCTCATTCTCAAGTAGAGGAGATAACCCCATATAGTCCCTATATGACCTATACAAATCCTTCTTTAAGCCCATATAATCCCTGTATTACCCTATATAACCCCTATATAAGCCCTTTACAGCACAAATTGTTTGGTGCTTGGGGCATCCACATGTTTCGGAGGAAACTTAGACGTGTTTTTTTGTCAGCTTCAGGGTCGCTGGCTTTAGGGTCGCTGGGTAATTGCCCTAAGGTTCTAAGGCCTCATAATATAAGGCTTTTGGACTGAAAGACCATACTAAAAAGGCTCTTGGGCTATTTGGAGCCTTAGGCTTATAGTCCCCCTTAAGTAGATAGAATGTGGTGTATATGGGGATCTTCTTAAACTATACCCAATGCCATATTTTTTCTACTAAAGGGGAACTAGAGGTCTCTGAAGCACCCCGGGACGTTTCCCACCAGACTTCATTTTTCTGATGTCTGCTGGCGCTGGGAATGTGACTTCACCATGTGCTGTTGAACCCTGGAGCGCCAACCCTAAACCCTAAACCCTAACCGCCTGCCTCAACCTCATCTAGGGACCGGAACAGCCAGAATCTTGCTTCGGGACTTCTGGAATGTGGGATATTCAGGGACTCTGAGTGGACTCTCAGGATCCTCTTTGAGGATTTTAGAGTCTACTTGGAGGCCCATGGGACTTAGCAACTTCTTAGAACTGGGCTTATAACCCCAACCCCCCTACTGGGCTTATAGGGGTTACCCTAAGTATAAGTAGGGCTATCATCCCAGTTATGAGTAGTTACTAAGTCCCATGACCTTCCAAGTTCAGGCATGACTGCCTGACACCCCCAAAAGGATGAAGAGCCGGAACCCCCGCGTGTGCATCCTGATTCTTTCTCTTGTGGTGAAAAGTTGGACCACGGCACAGTGAGATACTAATACTACTACTACTACTACTGCTGCTGCTGCTGCTACTACTACTACTACTACTACTAGAAGAAGAGTTTCTGACTTGGCCCTTGAACCACAACTCCACTCAACGCTGACAGTAGTGAGACGCTAAGGTGACAATCGCGGATCCCCAACAGGAGGAGAGGTTTAGGGTTTAGGGGTTCAAGGGTTTAGGGGTTAAGGGTTTAGGGTTTAGGAGTTTAGGGGTCCAAGTTTGGCGTGATATGGTGTACGAATTGTGGGTTAGAGCTCGTGAACTCAAGGGTTTCAGGGTTTTACAGTACCCCTCCACCATGGCCAAAGATAGCAAAACCTGTATATGAGCCCATTGTGGTCTCCCAGGCGTTTGTAACCCAGAGGACAGCCCGAAAGATTCTGGTTGAACGCAGAAGCAAAAGTAGGGCTAGCATTTGGGTAGTTGCCAAAATTAGGGTCCAATTTTGGTACCCCTACATAATAGGTGTCATAATATAATCTATAACTAAAGGGGGGAAATGTTGAGAGCAACCCATATTACATACTACATGTTATGCCCTTGAAATCACGCTGCAGGTAGGAATATCTGCGTATATCTAGGGTTTGCAGTGGGCTCTGCTCTTCTTGAACATTAAGCCTTCAGCCTTCTCTGAATTTTCAGGATGTTTGCTGCAAGGCTTTCGCGAATCCCAAACCCTAAACACCAAAACCCTATACTTCAAGCATTCTTCACAGCCTGTTACTTTTCATGTAGAATCTAGCCTTTCCGCGGATTCTTCGGATGATTGGCCCCTTGATAGGCTAGAGGCTTGGGGGGTGTAGGTTTCGGGGTCTAGGGTTCAGCGTTTATGGTGGAGTTTGAGGTGACTTAGAGCTCATATAGGGTTTCCGACCGGTCGGCATCCCGAATTCTCATGTTGGGGTGTCTCCTAAGTTACAACCATTGTTTGCGCATACCTTCAAAAGGCCCTCATGTTCTTGACCCACAGTTCTGTTCTGCCTGTACAACCTAAGCCCCTATCTGAACCTTTAAAGTCTTTAAAGTACATAGAAAAAACAGCCTGATAGCCTAATTGGGCTTTCATGGATGGGTTGAAAGGCATTGTTTTGCCTACTTTTTGGGCCCAGATAAACCCTGAACCTTCACCCTCCAGCACGAAACCCTAAACCCTAGCAACCCTCATCCAATCTTTTTTGTTTTCTCTTCCAAAGGAATCTTTGTTAGGAGCTTGGACTGAAGCAGCACATTATTTTTTTAAAAAACAACTACATGATATAGGGTTTTAGGGGTTCGGGGTCTAGGGTTTTGCCGGTTTTGGGTTGAAGGTTTTGGATTTAAGGCTCTTCCTTGGAACTTGGGGAAATTTTGCGATTCCCAAATTTGCACCACGGAATCGTAAACTTCAAGTCCTGTGCCATTACCCCGAGATCTTACAACCTGGACCTCAGTACAGAGAAAATAATGACCCCAAACCCAAGTTGAAAGCAAACGGCAAGACCATTATCCTACAATAAGGTTTTAGGGCCCAAATACGATCATCATAAATCTTATTTGGGCCGTAATGGTATTTGAGCCCTAAAACCCTACTATTTGGGTCCTTGGACCATTAGGGTACTGTTACAAGCCTGTTTGATGTTATCGTTGGGCATCGTAGGCCGCAGCCTTGCATGGGCTTTGTTGTTTTTCGCGTGACGTCTTTAGGTCCATTTGACCTTTTAATTGCCTGGGGCACGTATGTATATATATATATATACATGTACATAATTTGATCTTTTGGTCGGCCCCTTTATTGTACTCGGAAGCAGAGCTGTTGCAATCACAAATCGCTATTCTATGCCGGGGCCTGGGCATTGTATAGGAGCTGCTTCAGACATCGACCTCTCCCTTCCCAACTCGTAGCCACTTACCAAGCCCTAAGCCCACGAGTCAATTCTCTACCAACCAAACACTGGGTAGGCCTTTGGGTTCCTTGAATATTTTCCCTTATTGGCTTTATAGGGACCCATTTATACTAATATTTTTCAAGGGTCTCTAAACCCTAAACTAAGTCAACCATGACCTCCTGAATTCCTGATCCTGGTAGGATTGCCCTCTCATCGCCGTCTCGGATGAATTTCTGACCATGACTGGATACCAGAGGGAGGAGGTTGTTGGACCCTAGGCACATTTAGGGGGCTTAGGGTTTAGGGGTTTAGGGCTATTCAGTCTTTTCAGCTTCAGGGGTTTGGGTGTAGGGTGTTACTTGTTCAAGTTTTTCTGGTGGTTTCCCTAAATAAGGGGACCTCAATATAGACCGCAGAGCACGATAATCCTTATTCTCGGGGCCCCCAAAAATACTCTAACTGCGCGAAACCCTCATATACAGGCTGCAGATGCGATGCGCTCTCACATTCCCTACCGGGCGCCAAAAGTCGGCATGGGCGGTGCGAATAAGGGGTGACACGCAGCGAGTCACACAGTGTGAAGCTTTCCCTAAACCCTAAACCCCCAAACCCTAAACCCTAACACCCTGAAACCCTAAACCCCCTTTGGTTTGGGATTATGGGTCCATGTAATTATTGCTTAGGTAAGGACAGTTTTGCATGCCAGCGCGTGCTCAGGGAACCGCCTTCCCCACGCAAAACCCCTACACAAACAGGCGGCCCATGCCCAAAATTCGCACAGCCCTAAACCCAAAACCCTAAACAATAGAATTCATGCCACCGCATCATACTGCCCACTGGGGAACTGAGTGTAAGGAATTTGTGTCTGCTAGATGTACCGAGACCTCAATAGTGGGTAAAATAACAGCCCCAAATACCTATAGACATTGTAAAAATGGCGCGGCCATTATTGTATACAGTTTTGGGGTTCAGGCAGGGCAATGCAGGAACGTACACCTTAAACGCTAGACCCCCCCCGGACCTTGGATGGGCGCCTTGAAGGAAAGAACTGTCGATTCCTCAACCGCCGCTTGGCTGCACTGAAGCATATATACTATAGTCTAAACTCCTTAATAAGGTGAACGAAATATGGGGGATTATGGTAGGGGAGTATATAGGAATTAATAAGGGGGATACTAGGAGTTTAGACTATAGCTCATATGGGGAGTTCCCAAAATCAAGGTCTACTTTGGTACCCCTAAAGCATTAGGTGCCGTAATGTAACCTATACCAACAGGGGCCCATGATTTTGAGAACTACCCATATACCACGTTACAGAGTTTAGAGTTTTGGCCTTAGGGTCTTCTTGGAGTGGTCATGGGGACTTACCCACAAGCCTGAACCACGACCTCGCTAACTGACGACGCTCCAAGTACCTGAGGGCTCAGGGGACATATGAGTAGTATTTTATTTGGGGGTATATGGAGTAAGATTATTTCTCCTTTTTGGGGTATAGTATTTTGTATAAATAATATAATCTTACTGGGTTTAGCCACCAAAAAAACGCTACTCATATGCTCTTTTCCTGAACTAACATACCGTCGATGGAGGAGATCCTGCACCACCTAATATACCCTATACCCCACTTATTACAGTGTTTTGGGGAGCATAAGTGATGCAAGGTTTCCTCCATCCACCGCAGCCACTGCAGAACCTGAAACCTGACAAGGGGTGCTCTATCTCTCTCTCTCTCTATATATATATATATTATATCCGTATATATATGTATATGTATATGGAGTACTGTCCCCTAAGTTGGTGACGTATATGGGGTACTATGTTACTGTGTGTGGGTAGAAAGTAGTAAGTGGCCTTTACATGGGGGGTAGAAGTGAGCAGAACTCAGTTGGGGACATATAGCCCCATTTACAGCCCACCTAGTAGCTGCGTAGGTACACGTTACAATACTTGGTTTCCTAACAAGTTTCTTGCAGTTAATTTAAAAACATCAATTTCTTTGGATTAGGAAACCAAACACGGAGAATCACCAGGCCGGAGGGTTTAGGCAACTGCTACCACAACCACACTCCCCAAACCCTAAATCAAAAATCCTAAGCCTTAAATGCTAAACCCCAAATCCTAAACCTCTCGCTTGACCCTAAGCCCTAAACTTCAGGCAACTGCTACCTGGAGCCGAACACATTCACTGACCTGCGCCACGCATGCAAAACTGGAGCTCCCTTCACGGGAACCATCCTCAACCGCAAGAAGTCAGGCGCGGCTTAGGGTTAGGGTTTGGGGTTAGGGTTTAGGGTTAGGTTGTGGGGTTCTCGTCAGGACACTAAAGGTAGTAGCTTCACGTAGCGGGCTTTTGCCCAACTAAGTGCCTATGACAGGAGAACATTGACCAGTTGCAGGGTTTTATTGGTTTCGCGCTTCACGGGGCACGAAACCCTACACCTGTACAACGTGTTTTTGTTCATTCCTGTTTTCGTCGAATGTACATGGTGAATGTACATATGTGTTGTCCAATTTGGGGGAACTTAGATGAAAATCATGGGTCGTATACTTACTAGTCTAGAGAACAGCAGTTCTTCATAAAATTCCTCCTTAGAATGAAAAAAAACACTGGACCTGATCAGGCTCTCAAAAAAGCAGGAGGCCGTAATTGGTGAGGCATTTTTGAAAAACAACAGGCTTAGGATCTATCGTTCTGAAAACCTTAAAGCCTAAACTGAGGAAACCATGAGATTGCAAAGTCTAAGCCCTAAACCCTAGCATCCCAAGAAGTAGTCAGTTTCAGGGTCCATTTCGGTGCCCAGCGCTTGCGTTGCTGACCTTTAAGCACAGAATTATGGTACCCTAAAGCCCCACACCCTAGGATTTAGGGTTCAGGGTTTAGGTTTTAGGCCTAAACCCCAACCTGGGATTCTAGTATAGTTATAGCGGATATCCCTGTGAGGTTCCTACCCTGTATTTGGGAACAAGCCGAGTCCAGAACCTGGTCCGAACTCGCATAAAGGGACGCCTAAGTCTGGGAAATTCTGACCACGCAATTTCCAAGTAACCCCTCATCTACACAGAAGTCCCGGAAGTTGGCCTTCATAGTCCATCCCCTTTCTAGTCCATCCCCTTTCTAGTCCATCCCCTTTCTAGTCCATCCCCTCTCAAGTCACAGAAGCCCCATGAACCCCAAACCCTACAAAAGCTATGAGCCTTAAACTTTAAGTCTTATGTGCTACGGTGCAGTTGCCACCACCCTATACTGCGCCCCTTGGGTTCTGCTTAAATACTTACGGCCAGAAACCTACGAGAAGGTAGTACAGGGGTCTGGAAACGGAACCCACGAAACCCGGAACCCCTAAAGACTAAAGCCTAAGCACCCACACCCCTCAACGGTGCAACGCATAAACCCTGCAATGTGTAAGCCCCGCAACCCCTAAACCCTAAACCCTGAATGCAAAGGTGACCTGTTTATGAACCTGATCAACTTGCAAGGATTGGTCGTCGCTACCTAGCAGCGTTAGGGGAGTAGAGTTCAGGGCTTGCGGGCCCTAAGCCCTGATGCCTAAGCCCTAAAGCCCTAAATCCAAAGCCCCAAACCCTAAACTGCCTAAACCTTAAGCCCTAAACCCTAAAGTCCAAACTCCCTAAACCCTAAACCCTTGGCTTGAATTCTTTGTTCCTGAGTCTGGCGCCAAGGGTTTCATAGGGATTGTACAGGAATATGTGGGCACCATGCGGGTATGTTGAGGGGTGTATGTATAACTCGAAATCCTAAACGCTACATAGCGTTCAGGGTTTAGAGTTCAGGGCCTACCTAAAAGATTCAGGTACCTGGTCCATGCAGGTGTGTTATGTTGGCGATTAGGGTCTAGGGTTTAGGGAGTAAAAGGTACTTATTATATGAGGGTTTCCAAAAGTTCGGGGTCCTTTTCGGGGGTCCCTATAATATGTATTTTGCAACTTTGGGGTTTGTAATTTTGGTCGCTATGCTCGGACACACCTAACAAAACCTAATTAAACTTGAGCCCACAAGGGGTTACCGTGTAGCTGCTTTGAGTCCTAGGTGCGCGATATTGATACATGGACCGTTCGGGACACGTTGCGTTAGCGGTTTAGCGTTTCGGCGTGGGGGGCTGTACTACAGAGCGACCCCCTAGCTTTAAGTTGGAGTATAAGGGGTTACAACTTAGGGTGAGTATGGTCAGAAGCCCCACAATTTCTAGTTTTGGGACTTATAGAGTACTTTGTAATCTAGCAGGCCCCAAAGCGTGCCGTAACTCCTAGAGGTCCTAGAGAGTTCGGCAGCGCCACAAGCGCTAAATCCTAAACCCTAAACCTTAAATCAGAGGGTTGAGAAGCCGTGTATCGCACAACCCCCATAATGCAGACCCTGTAACTATCATATGAGCCATAATCTAAATTCCTTAAAGGGGTATATAAAGGGTTACATGGGGACTGCTATAGCGGTTATTGAGGGGGATGTTAGGAGTTTAGACTATAGCTCATATGACTATAAGAGGGTCCGAACTTTAGGGTTGGGGTAGGTGCTAAGCCTCATTAGCAGATTGCGTTGACGGCTTTGGTTTGAGATTCCGGACTGAACACTCTGGCTTCGGGGTGTAGGGTTTGGGGTTTGGGATTCAGGGTTTAGGGTTTAGGGTAGACTTGAAATGAGGGTCTAAGGGTCCAAGTACTCATTAATGCAGTAATGGGGATTCTGGGAATGGTAGTTGTAGCACAGGCTTTGAGAGTTGCCTGATAGGCTCCAACACCTTCAACCTTATTCGTAGTTCAAGGCTGAAGCTAGGGCAGCGATGGATCTTCAGGTCCACAAATCTCCTAAACTCCTACATCCCCCTTAGTAACCGCTATAATACTTCCCCATTTAATCCCCCATTATAACCCCCCCCCTTTAAGGAATCTAGACCCTAAACCTTAAATCCTAATCCCTAAAGCCTAAACCCTAAACTCTATATAATCCCCTATATAACCCCGCCCTTAAGGAGCTAAAGATTATAACTCATATGCAGGTGGTTCATGTAGGTTAGGTCAACGTTTCAGGGGCTGTACAGGCAAAATAGCTAGGGTTGCCTCGGCCTTCAGCCTTAAAAAACGTCAAACCGCTAACCCGGCTTAGGGTTTAGGGTCATAGGGTTTAGGGTCTAGTGTTAAACCTTGATCCCCAAAACGCCCCACCTTTCAACCAAACCCTAAACCCCTGCCCGGCCCACAGAGCATCAACACGCACTGACAAGACTCCTTCGGGACATCTCTAAGCTTTTCAACACCATCCTACTTCTTTCTGTAGCTGAAGATCCCTGTCTTCTGCTAAACCCTAAACCCCAAGCCCTACCTAGACCCTCCAATGTAGTTCCTTTTGGGGTTTGGTATGGTTTTTGGGTTAGGATTCTTAGTAGGACTACCAAAAAGATACTACATTGGAGGGTCTAGGTAAGCCCCATTTCCCATAGGACGCCCTTTTCTGAAACTCTCATCTAGTAGGACCTTCGAGGCTCAGCAAGGAGATCGGTTTAGGGATTTAGGGTTTAGGGTTTAGGGATTTAGGGTTTAGGGATTTAGGGATTTAGGGTTTAGGGTTTAACCCTAAACCCTTCAAGATCATAACCTGGGCTGTTTTCAAGGAATCCGGCTTACGGTAACATATACCCGTGACCCCTATGTCCCTGCTCCATGAAACACATGGGCAGATTGCAAAATTAAGGTCCCATTTTGGTACTCTTAAATATTAGGTGCAGCAAGACAAGCTATACGGGCTATACCCAAAAAGGGGTCCATAATGTTGATAAGAACCCTAACATGATTCCATGAAAACCTAAACCCTAAACCCTCCACCCTAAACCCTAAGCCCTAAACCCCCAATCCTAAACCCCAACATGATTTCCTGCGTTGCGCTGAACGCATACGGATAGAAAAGCCATGTTCTGCCCAGGCTAAGAACACGCGGGGCGAAGTGCTGTGGTTCGTGGTTGGTATTCAGGCGGCCCTTAATCCCTGGTTGCTGTTAAGGAACTTAATTTAAGTTACTATATTGGGGGAAACCATATCAATTGCTGTATATATATATACCCATTATGGTAACTTGCTTTAACTTCCTTAACAGCAACCTAGAAACCCTAAGCCCTGGAGACTTCTTCCGAAGAGCCTTTGTGCGCATGACTTCTAAGTAGGTATTTCGCGGAATGGGGGTCCCCCAGATAGTCCAAAATATAAAATGCGGCTATCCCTATATATGAAATACGGTGGCCCGACAGGGACCCTTGAATTCTGGAAACCCACACCTAAACCCTAAAACCCCAAACCCTGGGGGTTTAGGGTTTTGGATTTAGGTTGTTTTCCCGGAGGGTCGTAAGACTTACAATGACCCCAGTTATCCCCATGATGAACCTGCTTACTACGTCGCTCTCACCTTTGAAGGGTAGAGCTTCATATCGGAGAACATAAGCTCCAAGGCCTAAACCCCTTAACCTCTTAAACCCCAAACCCTGAACCTTAAACGGCTTAGGGTTTATGGCTTCGGGCCCACGCTTGCAAAAAATGCCGACTTTGTTTGGCGCTCCTCCCCAAAGAGTCCAAGTTTTCGGGTTTGGGGTTGAGTTTAGGTTAGGGTTTGGGATTTAAGGTTTCGGGTTGCTTCAAACACCCACAATGGAGTACTGGGTTTTGTTAATAGTAACTGTGGCACACTGGGTAAGTACGCTATTAGGCACTTGGACCCCTAGGGTTCGTTAGATGTTGATCTGTGTTGGGCTTGATTGGTTGGATTGCCTCGTGCTGTCTTCCTTGCAGGACCCAACGCAGATAGCATTCATGTCTTAGAAGGCCTCCAGTACTTTGCTAGTAATTGAACCCTAAAACCCTAGTAATTGTGTTACCTACCCTAAACCCTAAACCCGATACATAGCTATAACCCTACGACATGGACCATGAACTTTTCTAGTCAGGGCTCCTCGGCTCGTAGCATCTTCCACTTTATTCCTCATTTGGGGTTTTCTAAAATCAGGGCTACTGTTTTGGGGATAAGGAACATCGTAATTTGGGGTCTATGCCGGGGTCACCCTAAACCCTAATCCCCTAAGCCCTAAACAACAACCCTGTGATGTTGGGTTAGAGCTTCGCAAGAGCGTACTACATTAGGGAACCAAGGGGATTGTAGTGAGGGGAGGTTCTATTTTTGGGAGTCCTTTAATGTAGACACATGATTAATGCACCCCTCCCTTTAAAGGGCCATCATACTAGGATCTCTATCATGATCCCTATTAAGGGGAGGGGTTTATTAATCATGGGTTTAGAGCCCTAAACCCCAAACCCCTAAACCCTAAACCCCTACATTAGAGGGTTCAGGGTTAAGGTTTGGCAGGGTTTCAGGTTCAAAGGCGTCCAGGTCGATCCAGTGTTTAGGGTGTAGGGCTTAGGGGTTTAGGGATTTAGAGTTCAGGGTTTTTGGATTTCGGGGTGTAAGGTTTAGGAATTTAAGGTTTTGGTTCAAGGACGGCTGGGTTGCCGTCAAGGAATTTAAATTAAGTTGCATTAGCCACTTATAACGGAGAATCAAATGGAAACGAAAGTCGAACATGAAATGGCAACTGGGGTTTAGGGCTAAGGAATTTAGATTAAGTTGCCATGTTGAGTATGTAGGGCTTATGCTTTAGGAACTTAAGCTAAGTTACCGTGTTTGGTATATAAGAGAATTACTAGGCTTCCCTAATATAGTAACTTAGATTAAGTTCCTTAACGGCAACCCAGGATTTCGGTTTAGTAGCTGCTTGGCGTGGCTAACCTTTCATGCTTCGGGTGTGTGTTCGTAGAGGGAGGGAGGGATCGATTTGTTGCTTCTTTGGCCGCGAGGGCTGCGCTTCCATTTGAACTGTAGTCTAAACTCCTTAAAGGGGGTTACATAGGGGATTTATATAGGGGACTACTCTCAGGGTTATTTAGGGGGATACTAGGAGTTTAGACAGTAGCTCATTTCTTTCCTCCTTCCACAGGAGAACCCATCTGTGATCCAGGCTGAAGCCCTCTTGCAGGAGCTTCGACAGGACCGAGACTGCTACCTTTTGCAGGCGAGATGGGCTAGACATGAGGTTGACATCCGCCGACAGAAGCTATGGGAGTCGTATGAGCTTCTTTGGTTCGTGAGGTGGTCAGGCGGCAATCGAACAGCAGCAGCTGCGAATGCCAAGCTTGAAGTCAGCGGTGACTCCTTCATATGGTGAGGGGGGGAGGGAGGGAGGGAGGGAGGCAGGCAGGGAGGGAGGGAGGGAGATAGGTGTGAATATACATATATTTATATATACCATAGCTACAAGGTTCAACTCCCTAGGGTCAGGAAACTCAGCAGCAGGGAAGAGTGAAAGCCTGAGCGCTTTTAGGAAATTAGCTGCAGCATTTCTAAAAATCAGGGGTCCGTTTCAGGAGGTCCCTTTAAGGTGAATAGTTTTGTAGGATTACTTGGGGTCTCCAGAGATTCGAGGGTCTTTGTTGAAAGCTTTCTTCGCCTACCTACCCCAAGCTTTCTTCGCCTACCTACCCCAAACCCCGATCCATCTGCATCTGAGCCTTTTGCTTACTGGCTGCTAGCATGGATTGCTGGAATTGAAAAGAGCGTTGACGCTACTATTCAGGTTCAGGGTTTAGCGTTGTTAGCACTTGTGGACAAGTGTGGAAGCGTGGAATAGACGGACGGATCTCTATGGTCCATTATAGTAGTTTCCATTATCCCAATATTACGCTTACATAGCCCCTATAGAACCCTATAACATGGTAGCTTCCATTTTCTTTTCCATTATCCCTATATAACCCCAAGTTACTGTATAGCATGCCCAAGCATACAGTCCTTTCTACCTTCTTCTTCAGTCCTGCATTCCTCAGGCCCCAATCTTACTGGGGGTGAGTAGGGAAAAATGGAATTTATTCTATAGGGGTTATATAGGGATCATATTCCCTTAGCCCTAAACCCTAATTCCCGACTAAACCCATGTAAGTACTAGCAACCAGCAAGATTGAGCAGGCAGAGGTGACTGACCTTTGCTTAGATGACGTTTCTGGAGCCCAATCCGAGCAGTTGCATGAGGCCAAGGGTTTAGGGTTCAGGGTTCAGGGTTTGGGGTTTAGGGTTTACTGTAGAGTTTTCAGGGCTTAGGGTTTCGGGTTGAGGGTTTCGGGTTGAGGGCTTAGGGTTTAATTAGGGCTTAGGGTTTAGGGCTTAGGGTTTAGGCTTTAAGGTTCAGGATTTGGGGTTTAGGGTTGAGTATTTTAGGGTTCAAGTGTCAGGGAATAAGGTTGATGGACCCACGTATAAGCCTGAGCCCCAAACCCAAACTCGAGGCAGTGATATTCCCAGAAAATCCAAGTACCCAAGAATTAGGTTCTTGGGCTCTGGGTAATAGTAATTATAGTACAGTTTTGGGGTAAGTATAGAAGTATTTGGTACTTGGACCCTTAGGGATTGTTGTGGCCCAGTGTGATGATACAGAACCCTAGCAGTTGTTTATGGGGGTTTCCTTTTCGCAGTCGCGGTTGGGCTGGTGAAGTGCTTCAGCAAGGGTTTACAGCTTTGTGGTTTTGGTAACCCTAAACCCTAAACCCTGAAGCCATGCCAACTTCGTGTTGTGAACTATTGAGAAGAGCTAGCATAAAGCATTTTGCTAGGGATCCAAGTATACAACATACAAATAATACCTGCATTGGGCCTTTGCGTTGGGCCCTGAAGCCGGCAAATATGACCTACATTGGGCCCTAAAGTCTGCAAATATCACCTACATGTTGTCCAAACGTCTGCAACTATGACCTGCATTGGGCTTCTTGGATCCGCAGGATTTTGTAGAGCATCCTTAGAAATCCTTAATTATTGTTGGACATGAACCCCAAATAAAGATTTAGAACCCTAAGGGTAAAAATACGCAATAAGCATATTACCCCAAAGCCTGTAGCACAATGACCCTAATCCCAAGCACTCCAGGTGACAGCCCTAAGTGAGGCGTTCAGGTCTCCTGGTGACGAAGGGTTCAGAATGGACGGGCGCGGAAATTCCGGTGTCCTACATTGGTTAGGCCCCCCCTACTAATCAAGAGACAATGGGAACGCAAAAGGGCTGAACTAGAATGACCACGCCAGTAGCTGTATGCTGCACTTGTAGCAGTCAACCTTTACACGCTTCAGGGCCCAAATTTGGACTTATGAGGCCCTAAACCCTATACACTCAACCCCAATCTCTCTACCCTAAAACCTCCGCCCTATACCCTAAACCAGATTTAGGGGAGCTACTGGATTGACTTCCCAAGGCCACAGAAACCAGCTCAGGTTGGAATTAAACTCGAGGTTTGCTACGGGCCCCGTGTTTACATCTCAAGATACCGTAAGACGGGTTTAGGGTTTAGGGGTTTAGGGTTTAGGGTTTAGGGTGTAAGGGTTGCTGAAGTCTTCCATCCCTCACCCCATCCGCTTCGCCAAGTGCAAAACCAAGCACACCATCAGCTCAGCCTAGGCCTTTAGGAGCCAAGTGCTTGGGCATTTCCAGTACTGGCGGTCTGCCTTGCCGACTCCCAAAATATTGTAAGCCTTAGTATAGGGGCTCTCCGACAGGGTGAGGGCTAAAACCCAGTCCCTCCACCTTTGGCCCTAAGTCCATCGTAGGTCGCGCAGATCATCCGTTTCTCAGCTTTGATTCAGCAGCATTTTCTGTTTCAGGGTTGAAGGTTTAGATTTTCTGGTGTGGGCGCCCCTTGTTTTGGGATCCCTGGGGGTCTGATTTAGAAGACATATTTGGCCAGGTTTGGAGGTCAAGCTTGTTTCAGGTTTGGTCGTAGGAACGGAACCTTGTCGTTGTTTGACAACTACAAGGCCGCATTATTATAGTAGGGACTCAGAAGAGACTATGAATTTTGACAGCCTACCAGCAGAGCTATTTCACTGTACAGTACTAGAGTCATGTTCAGTCATTTACAACAAGTCTGAACCCTATCGCCCTGAAGCCCCTAAACCCTAAACCCTAACCCCAAAACCCTAACCCCAAAACCCTAGACCCTAAACCGAAACCCTAAACCCTGACCCTAAACCCTAATTCTTTGCAGATTCAGAAGTTTGGGTTCACCTCCCTAAACCCTTGAGAATGAAGCTTCCGCCACAGAAACATGATCTCAGCCTCGAAACTTATATATATACCCCATATTCTATCTACTTAAGGGGGACTATACCCTAAACCCTCAATCCTAAACCCCATATTCCAAATAAAGCATGGGCAAAAAAGGCCACAAGCAGCTCACCGAAGAAGAACGCCTGCAGCGCGAATTCCAGGGCTTGAGGGCACAGCTGGACGCCGAAAGATCCAAGTCTGCCCGGTTGGAGAAAGAGAGGGGAGGTCAAGAAGACAAATGCAGAGCTGGTTTTGGAAAACTGGCAGCTCCATGGGAAGGCGATCCCTGTTGCGTTTACCCTTCGAGTCTCAGGGCCACCAACCAAGGAGAGCTCTACGCAGACGGAAGGTTGATTTTGGCTGACCTATGGGCTAAGAGGGACCCCGTGCCGCTGCGGCAGACGCAAAAGTCTGAGGGGTTGTAAAAAAAAACACATTTGCCATCTACTTACGGGGGACTATATGCAGTAGGCGGGACCCCGGTAATCCCTTCGTCCACAGGATTCTGCACTACAGGGTTTAGGGTTCAGGTTTAAGGGGTTCAGGGTTAAGGGTTTAAGGTTTAAGATTCAAGGTTCAGAATTTCGGGTTTAGGGCCCCTTTAATTCAAAACGCCCATATCTCTTTCCTACAGTCTCGTAGACAAATTAGCATTATCATAATTACAACTCTTGGCCTCGCTGTCGTCCCTACACCTAAAGGGTCCTAATCCCTCAACCCTAGACCCTAAACACTCAACTCTAGACCCTAAACCCTGAGCTCTAAACCCTAAACCCTAAACCCTAAACCCTACATCATCCAAGTGGCTCTTGTTATTTGGCACCGCGAGACACCGGCTGCTCTTGCAAACATCCAAAAACCGATGCGGGAGCTTCCCACCCATGCGACCCTCTATTGCTGAGGATTTAATGTTTAGGGGTTTAGGGTTGAGGAGTTTGGGGTTTAGGGTTGAAGGTTTAGGGTTTAGGGCCTAGTTATGTGCCTGGCGTCCCTAAAGGTCCCCGCTCTGTGAACTCCCGTGTTGCTTTCCCAGGCCTTCGGGAGGATCTGGAAAGTGGTCCCTCCTCATTATGGTACCCTATACTACCATAGGGTCATTTCAAAGAACCTTTTGTGGATCCACCCTCCTGGGTTGTAGTATGTTCAGTGGCCCTAACCCCTACACCTGTCCTATGTCCAGGCACCAAGCTTACCACAGCGCCTTGTCTACACTGTAGGGCTTTAAGCACCCAGGCCTACAGGGCCTTTCCAGGGAGGATTCTGTAGTGGGAATATGATGGGCATATAAGCCTTTTTTTGCGGGGGAGGATGGAGTGGGAGACATTTTGGTTACATAGGGCTTGTATAAGGTACTTCGCCCTTCTGTATTTGTCCTGGAGTAGATGTAGGAAATCTTGCCCTAAGGGCCCACCCTAAACCCTAAACCCTAAACTGGATTTGTGTACCCCAGATTATGTGCTTGGGGGATCTGGGTAGCAATGTGTTGGGCAAGTATATGATCATTGAGTTCTTGGGGACCCTCACCTTGCTCATGCACGAAGCCCTCAACCGTTTAGGTTCAGGGTTTAGGGTTTAGGGTTACCCAAACATGATCTTCCTAGAGTTGCCTATTTACGAGATCGTATGTGGCAGAAGATCTCCTGCATCCATGGAACCCAGGACGTGTATGGGATTCAGGGTTCAATGCTCACGGCTAGCGCTGACGCGTACCTTAAACCCTAAACCTCAAGGGTTCCCGGGTTGTACACTAAAGGTCGTACTCCAGGAAGGTTGCCCTAACATGGCCTTAGTATAGCTCTTATATGACCTATGTAGTCCCCTAGGGTCCCTTAAAAAGATCCCAAACCCAAAGGTACGACCCTAGGGGTAGAAGCCTGAAACCCTTGAAAACCCCAATTTGCGGGGCGGGAACTCCAATTTTGGCCGTGCAGCTTTCATGTTGCCTCCTTCCTCCTGTGCTCAGGTACCCAAATAGAAGGGTTTTGTTTTTACGTGTATATATGTGTATATATATTTAAGTATGTGCATACATACATATATATTTATGCATACATACCTATATATATATATATATATCGACATATATGTATGTACATTTATATACACACACACGTATACGTATGTATATATCTATACACATACATACATACATACATACATACATACATACATACATACATACATACATACAAACATACATACATAGATACATACATACATACATACATACATATCTATATCCATATTTATATCTATCTATCTATCTATAAATATATACATCTGTATGAATACGGTTCCTTTTTAGAGTGGGTGTTACAGGAGTAAGGTAGAAATAGAGGGAGTGCAGCTCTAGAACGTAGACGTGTGTACCGCACCTTCAGACTCCGGATTGAAGCCTTTCTTGGGCTGCTGCTGTTAAGGAACTTAAGTTACATTACCATATTACGGGTGTATAGGGTTTAGGGCTATCACAATAATAGGGTTTGCTTATTATACGAATTTGTTTTAAGTCCTCAAACCCTAAACCCCAACACCCTAAACTCTACACCCAGCCTCAGGAGCTTTCTACAATGGCTGTCTCTGGTTCCTTGATCGCAGAGACACGCAACACGGCGGCGTCGCCTGGCAAAGTTTAGGCTCTACCTGTTTAGGATGTTAGGGTTTAGGGTTAAGCGTTCAGGATGCTAGGGTTTAGGATTTAGGACTTAGGGTCTTAGGGCTTAGGATTTAGGGTCTTAGGGTTTAGGGTTGTAGGGTCCTAGGGATTAGGGCTTACGATTTAGGGTCTATATGTTCCTTCAGCTACCTGCAACTAAGTAACTTCAGCTACGTGTTCATTCAGCTACCTGCAACTTAGTAACTGTAGCTGCGTTAGTTCGGTATCATCCTCGCAGTGCAGTTACGTGCAGTCATAGGTATACCCCTTTGGGGTCCCTATAATAAGGATTGTGGTATTTTGGGGTCACCCTATTTTGGAAAATTATCAGGTAAGGGGCTGGGTTGAAGTCTTGTGGCGGAGTTTTATGTGAGTTGGCGTCTACGGGTTCCGTACCGGATTTAGAGTCTAAACATCTCTGAGTTCGAAGAACAAAGTGGGTTCAACTTAACAAAGAAAACCCTAGACTCCACTGGGTTCAGGGTTTAGGATTTGACTCCACACCCCAAAGCCCAAAGCCAAGCATCCCTGTAACCTTTATTCCTGGGACATATTGGCATCTCGCAACATACAGGCCTCAAAGGCCATCAGCTCCAAATCCCAAACAATTTCTAGCCATAAACTAGCACAATCTTACACCCTGAACCCTAACTCCCAAACCCTGAACCCTAAACCTCAAACCCTAAACCTTTTCATCCTAAACCCTAAACCCTTATCCCTAAACCTGAAACCCTAATCCCTGAACCCTAAACTCCCACTCCCGAAAATCGGGCGGGTGTCCAGGTCGGCACCTTCATGGTGGCTGCTTCCAGACCCCATGTATGCAATGGCAGAGCCCTGACCGAAGCGTTCTTAGGTTTAGGGTTTAGAGGGTTTAGGGTTAAGGGTTGAGAGGATTAAATGTTTAGAGGGCCTAGAGTTTGGGGTTTAGGGTTTGAGGTTTAGTGTTTTGGGTTTAGGGCTTAGATGGTTTAGGGTTTAGGATCTATGGTCGTCCCCACCCCCCAAGAATGAACATTCACCCTATGATATAATTAACGCGCGGTATGGGGCGTCTGTGATGATAAGAGGGTGGGGTGGGGGAGGGGAGTATGGGGCTAAAGGGTTTTTGGTATGAACTGAGGGTTTTAGGTTTAGGGTTTATTGTATGTGGTTTAGGGTTTAAGGGTTTAGTTGTACCTACATAGAGGGTTTCTTAACAGCGCGTATTCCTTATTAGGGTGTGTGGGAAGGGCGGGCTATGCCGTGATTGGCTGCTGTCGGGCTGGATATGGTAGTAGCCCGACCCGAGTATAGACCACAAAATACCCTAGCCTTTCTTATCGGGACCCCCCGGAATTTTGCCTGAGCCGAAAACCCTACACCCTAAAAGACCGGAAAGCCCAATATGGCAAAGTTCTGAAACATGCTCCAAGGACACACATGTCTTCTCCCGGCAGCGAACGCTCTTCGAGACTGCAGCCCGGCGCAAGACATTGCATCGTTTTCTGAACTTGAGGGTTTAGGTTTTAGGGTTGGCCCTCCTGGAACCCCCCAAGGTGTCCTTAAAGAATACACTAAACCAACATGGAACCAAAGTGTTCTTAAAGAATACACCCATTACCAAGAGAAGCTGGTCATGTGGAGTTCGATGTTCATCAGGAGGGAGGGTATGTTGAACTAAGATCTCGGTTTGGGGTTGGCACCCTGATGCTAAGCCCGGAGCTTTTTATGCCGTCCTTTAACCCTGATCTGTGCAGGGGTTGAAAATTTGAAGCCACGCGATTTAGGGTTTAGGGTTTAGAGGATTAAGGGTTTAGAGGGTTTAATTAGGGTTTGGGGTTTAGGGTCATGGTTTGGGGGTCGGGAAACTGACCCACCGCGGCGTTTCAACTCAATTCTTCTGTTCATGGGCAAGCCCTTTCTATTGGGAGAATGAATGGGCTCGTGTGCATTGTGAGGTTGATGTTTGGAGGCCTTACCTCGATCATACCTTAATCCTAAGCCCTGAAGCCCTAAACCCTAAACTCTTGGGACCAAACTAGGATAACATGGGCACTGCCCAGCATCCTCATGCCACAAGAACATCTTCCTACGGATGATTTAAGGCTCAGGGTTTTTCGGTTTAAGGTTTAGGATTGAGGTTTTAGGGTTGGATGGACTACAACATGCATTTCCCTTTCATCATTAAACAAATCCAGTAAGTCCGCTATGTCAGGTCCTAAGCCCTAAGCCTTGTCAGGTCATGGAGTCGGAATTTGCAGATCTGTCAGATGAGGAGTGCGCACCTCAAAGGGCTCATTGTTCCGGGGGTTTCGGGAAAATACACGGGGTTTAGAGGTTAGGACTCACCCGACCGCCCCAAATGGTGGTCATACATGGAAGTCATGAGGACCTCATCCTACCTGACTCCACATTGTGGCTTATACAGAAGAAGCCCCATCAAGTCAGCGATCATTGTTTCATGTATGGTGTTGTGATTCAGGAACCCTAAACCTTGAAGCCTAAACGCCTAAACCCTAAACCTTAAAGCCTAAACGCCTAAACCCTAAGCCCTTCAGGGCGGACAAGCAGTTCAGGCTTGAGGGTTTAGGGCGCTGAGTTGCAGTTGGAGGAAATATCGTTTAGGGTTTAGGGTTCAGAGTTTTTAGGGTATTGTTCATACATTAAGGCCCAAGGTAAGTATGATGAACAGACCGAGAGCCCCAGGGCAATTGTATCCTAAACGTTAGAACCCTCAAGCTTAAATCCTAAACCCTGAACCCCTAAACTCTGGACCCTAAACCATAAATGGTAGTTTCCCTAAATATGGGGACCCCAATATAGACCCCAAAATACTATAGTCCTTATTATGGGGACCCCCAAAAAGGTACCCCTAATTTTGGGAAACCCCCAAATCCCAATCCTAAATCAATAGTGATTGTCCTGAGGTTGGAGCCTTCAAAGCCCCCAACAAGGCAGACGGTTTGGGGGGTTAGGGTAGTTCCTCTTTAGATTTCTGGTTTAGGGTTTAGGGTTTAGGGTTAGATTTCGGTTTAAGGTATAGGATTGAAGGTCCAGGGTTTTAGACTTTTATGATTCTTGGACTTTAGGCTTAGGGCTTGCGATCTGGGTTTTTAGGTCCAGGGCTGAGGGTCTAGGGTTTAGGCTTTAGGATTTAGCGGCATCTAAGCTTTCAGGTTTATAAATTAGGGTTCAGGGTTGGGGGGGGGTACTTATGTGGTTACTTCTCTAACTGGTTCTTTCCCGATATTCCCCCTCCCGATCAAGAAGCTTCGTACCGTGAACCCCCTACAAGAGGGCCCCGTAGTTATTAGTTGGGGTTATAATAAGGAGAAACATGGTTATAAATCCCATGAGGCTGCACAGGGACTGTGCATTTGGGGCTTCCTGTACTGCACACAGTGATTTGAAAGCATTGCCATAGGTTGTGTCACAACGTGTTGTTTCTCTCGCTTCGGAGCTGACATGTCTGGAATTCCCGCCTTTCTGTGTTCCCTGGTGTTTCAAGCTAAAGCCCACAGGGTGGTACCCCTTAGGTATATGGGTGGTTGTCAAAATTATGGTCCCTTTTTGGGTAATTACCCTAAATATTAGGTGCCGCATTATAATAGGGATCCAAAAAGGGACCAAATTTTGACCACCACCCACATATGGGTCCCCTAGACCCTCTTAGGGCTTCCTCAAATCAACCCTTAACCTACAAGACCCCTAAACCCTAAGACCCTACATTAGTTATAGAAGCATGCTTATAAGTTTTACACAACAACTTGTCGGACTTACAACCTGCTGATCCTCATGATGCACCTAACCCAACTTCTAACTAGGGGGGGGGGGTCCCTGCCCTAAACGCTAAACACTAAACCCCTAAACACTAAACCCCTAAACCCATAAAACCTAAACCCTAAACCCTAGACCCCTAAACCCCTAAACCCTAAACCCCTAAACCCCAAAAAGAGAGTCCTAAGCCCTGCAACCAACACCTGCAACCTTGACACTGCACCAGGGGGTTGAGAGCTTTGGGGGTCTAGGATTTAGGGTTTAGGGATTTGGGGTTTAGGGTTTAGGGATTTGGGGTTTAGGGTTTAGGGATTTGGGGTGTAGGGATTTAGGGTTTAGGGACTTAGGGTTTAGGGGTTAGGGATTTAGGGATTTAGGGATCTAGGGTTTAGGGTTTTAGGGTTTTAGGGTTTAGGGTTTAGGGTATCAGTTTTCCGTGAAATTTGTGGCTGCAATACACACATCAATGTAGTTTGCTGAAGAACCTCCAGG
>CAJNIZ010044756.1:201-17872 GCA_905231905.1 Symbiodinium pilosum
GGGTTCAGGGTTTAGGGTTTATTAGGGTTCAGGGCTTTGGGTTTAGGATGCTGTTTCTGGTGTTAGTTCAGAGTTTAGGGCCTAGGCCCCCTATCTGAAAACCTACAAAATGGTTCTGGGAAGGACAGAACGTTTGCTTGCACCCTCTAGCTGCAGACTCTAGCTTTCATCCAGGCCATATGAGCTATAGTCTAGACTCCGCAAAGCGGGTTTTATGGGGGATTATATAGGGCACTACTATAGGGGATATTAAGGGGGATACTAGGAGTTTAGATTACGGCTCATATGGAAAAAGCACTCTTTTTTGGAGAAGCTCCTGCAGAATTTACCTTTGCTCGGCAGGAGCCGTAAACTTGCCTCATGGAATGATGATGATCAGGTCCAAGGCTTGAGATCCAGAAGCCACCGCTGATTCTCTCAGTAGGGTGTAAGTGCCCGATATATGATTTTTGTCAATTCCAACCATGGCTATTTACACTGCGTATAACCAGAAACAGAAAAGACTAAGCTGTTGAATCCAGAAGGGCTTGCCCTAGGACATCACCACACTTACTAATCATGACCACCGGCAATCTACCCTCCTCTTCTACCTCTATGACTGGGAGGGTTATCGGGTTTTGGGTTTAGGGCTCGGGGGTAAGTATACCTAGTGTGGTAAATACACTCCAACATGGTTCTTGTCCATTACAACTGTAGTTACAATCATGCTAACCTCAATTGTCACTACAGATGAACTTCCAAGTGGTGGGTGGTGGGGATAACTCCTACACTCTAAGCCATGAACCTTAGACCCTTTTTGCATCTGGGCTCGCACACAGCCAGAAACCTTAGACCCTAAACCTTAAACTCTAAACCCAAACCTGGGTATGCTCCGGTGTGCCAGGGTTGACCATACACTCTGGCAGGTCGCTGAAAACAAGGGTTTGGAGTTGAGAGGCTGAGGGCTTGTGGGCTTTTGCGGCTTTAGGGCTTAGGGCTTGTGGGCCCTGGGGAGAGGCTGAGGGTGCAGGGCTTGGGGCTGAGGGTTTGCAGCTTTAAGGCATAGGGTTTGGAGCATCATGGGGTGTAGAGCGGAGCCAACACAGATGTTATGATAGAGGAAGGGATTACTTCGATGAGCTCTGAAGACACACGGACACTTGTGCAGAACGCTTAGTTCACTGCACCTTCACCCCCATTATCCTTTTGAACCCTCAACACGTAGGGCCTGACGAACCAGAAATATTTTGCCTCATACTTCTCGTAGAGATATTGCAGCTTGCATTTGGAAAACACTCTTGAAGGTGCTGAGACCTCGACATGCCTTAGGGCCTACAGATGGCCCCGTCTGGGGAACCCTAGATTGCGCTAGTCCTGAATGCTGCATAGCACACGTGGCAACCACACATTTCAATTCAGAGTTTGGGGATTAGGGTTGTAGGGTTTAGGGGTTTAGGGGGTTCGTGGTGGGTGCTCTCACTTTGGGTTGAGGGCCCTCACTTGAAGAGAACTATCCTGTCGGGCGCCTGTAACTTTGCCCTTGGCAAGGAGGCTACCCAACTTTGGAGAAAAGAGGCCAGGCTTCGCGCAGGCTACAGTAGCGCTTAGGGGCTCAGCTTATGCTGCACCAACTGCAGAAACAAGCCTGCAAAGGCCACGGGTCTATGTCAACTATGGACTGAACTCCTAGTGCCCTCCTTTATAACCCCTGCAATACTCCCCCTATATAATCCCCCACATGACCCCTTTGAGGAGTTTGGACTATAGCGCATGCGGGGTTCAGGTTTGGGGGAGGGCACGGCTCACTGCAAAGAACGCACCTCCGCTGACAAAACTTGCCAACATTCTTGCTTGCTATTGAACAGCCCATTGCAGTTAAAAGAGTTTAGGGGTAAGATTACTGCCAATTCAGGCTTCTACACCCCATGAAATATGCTGCTACTTGTCCTGGCGTCTACACCCTAAACTGCAAACCCTGAAGCTTACACTAGATGACAATACGAACTATTCAAGCATCCACACCCTGAGCCCTAAACCCAAATATTGCGACTTAGCTGTTTTCAGATTTCTACAGCTAAATCCTCAAGCCCAAACATGAACCTTATATGAACCATAGTCTAAACTCCTTAGAGGGAGTTACGTAGGGGATTATGTATGGGAGTATTATAGGGGTTCTTCAGGAGATGCTGGGAGTCAAGACTATAGCTGACAGAAGCCCTATAACAACCCAGTTTTCATTGCGTTCTTCCATGTTGATTCTCGAATAAATGATTGGACACCTGAATACTATGAGTCATTGTCCAGGCTTCTAGCCTAAACCCTAGACCTTAGGAGGACCCCCCACCCTGTAATAGTGGTATAGTAGGAATATAAGAGGACCCTAATATAATCCCTATTATCCCTATAGTCACTATTACAGGGTGGGGGGTCCTCCTAAACTATGAGTCATCGTCCAGGCTTCTAGCCTAAACCCTAAACCCTAAACCCTAAACCCTAGACCCTAAACCCTAAACCCTAAACCCTAAACCCTAGACCCTAGACCCCAAACCGCGCGAAGCCCGAGCTGAAGCTCGTCCAGCGCCTTTGGCGCAGCAGTTTGGCCGAGGCCGTTCATACTACTATTATAATGGAGAATCAAATGGAAAAGAAAATGGAAAATGAAATGGAAACTGTGATTATTTAGGGTTTAGGGTTTAGGGGGGATATACCCCCAATAATGGAGAATCAATGGAAAAGAAAATGGAAAATGAAATGGAACCTGGGATTATATTGGGGTTATGTTGAGATAATGGAAAATAAAATGGAAACAATTATTACCAGCTAGGGGTTCTATAGGGATACATTAGGAGGACCCCCCACCCTGTAATAGTGGTATAATAATATAAGAGGACCCTAATATAATCCCTATTATCCCTTATAGTCACTATTATTGGGTGGGGGGTCTACCTGAGGGATACATAGGGCTCCGGGAAATTTAGGGCCTAGGGTTGCTTTAAATCTAGGGCCGCTTGATCTGTGGTTCCCATAACAAGGATCACGGTACTTCTTGGCTGTATAGCGGGGACCCTTGTTCATTAAAACTCTCATGAAATCAGCTGCAATCAGTCTCACGCTCTTTAGGCATAATACAAAACACAAGTGTAGGGTTTAGGGTTTAGGGCTTTGGCAGCGCCAATCTAAAACTAATTGCAAACAGGTGGCTCTAAGGCGGGTAGTCCACCATACCTCCCTCCAAGACTCCAAGGCCTTTCCTAAAGAATAGAAGTGTTCTGGGTGTATAAATGTATGCTATGAAAACTACCCTCCTCCTGTCACGCGATGTCCCGCTCTACCGGGTACTTTCTGTGGACCCGTGACAGATAATAACACAATGTAGAAGCATTAATTTGGCCTAAAAAAAACCATGTCACTGTCACTTAGCACCCTTACTAGAAGTTAACTTTTAGGTACCTGTAAAAGGAATATAGGAAAACCTCAGAAACAAAGAGTCTAAGGCCCTAGCTGAGTGCCAAGGAGTAACTACTGCACAGATGTAGGGCCCGCACTTGCCGCGGCACAAGTTGCTGGAAAGCTCTGGAAGACGCCACGAGGACCCCAATGCCGGGTTGCTGCACAGCTTGTGTAAATTTAGGGTTCATTCAGGTCGTGTAGGCTTTAATCCTAGAGTTTTGAAGGAGGAGCATCATACATTGCCACATCTGGCATTAACCCTGAAAGCCCCTGCAGGCGAAAACTATGCTGTCCGCCCATCTCATGTACTCTGCCACTAGCAAGCTTTATTTTTTGGACAATGGTCCATGTAAACCCTGAATGGACCATCCACCCCAGCTGCAGCAGCAATTCGGCTGGGTCGAATCGATGATAGTCTAGGTAGGCGCTGCGAACACTGCTGCACATCTGGCAATGTCTGGAACTACGTGCGCATACCTTGCGTGGCAGAACTCCCTGAATCCTAAAACCCCACATGAAGCGGGGGAGCTTTCGTGGCCATGTGATGCTGTAGGGTGCCCAGTGCTTTGCAACTACCTTTGTACACATGTCCTCTTCAGGAATCCAAGACCTCAGTGCTTCAGCAGCGACGACTCGTGCCTCACCAGGGGCAGAATCATAGGATCATAAGGCGGACACCCCAAGTAAAGCCCCCAGATTGATGGACGGATAAGGCCCAATCAGGAGCTACTTAGGAAGATAAACGCTTATCAGGGCTCGAACTGAAAGATTTGATGCTTTCAGTCCGGGCGATGCTGTTGGGAGTCCCCCCTGTAAGATCCCATGACATAAGCAGTGCGCAGGTACTGTCATACCATTAGCGCAAGAAAGAGAGTAGCGGCAAAGTCTCGCTAGGATACACAAAACTGCATCAGCAAAACTGTAGTAAGCTTCGCAACAATTGCGTGCATCCACTCAACTGCCAGCTGACTTCTTTCTTATCAGTAGAGAATATGGAAACATAAACCCTATACAACCCTTATATATTATATTCCTTATTCCCTGCTAAGAGCCAGTAAGACAAAGGGCAGGTCAAATCCAAGAATTCCAAGCAGGTTCGCAGCCTCGCTTCTCACTTGTTGGGCGTAAGCTGCTTCAAGTAGCCTCAGCTGTCGGGCGCTCTCGCAGACGGGCTTAGGGCTCAGGCTCAGGACCCCAAACCCTAAACCTACACCCTACACCGGCCTACAGGGAGGGTTGGCCGGCTTGCCACCACATGCCTCATCCCTTAACCCTGAAACCTAACCCTGAATCTGGAGCCCTTCAACCCTTAAACCCTAAGCTCCTAAACCTTCAGCCCCTTATCCTTCAGCCTCCAAACTCTTTCCGTGGATCTTGGCCTTGAGCCCTGTGCTTAACCAGGGCTTTACTAGGGCAGGTTTAGGGGCCCTACAAAAAAGTGTGTCTTTACAATGACTACTATATAGGATTTAATAGAATAAAAGGTTGCAAAAAATGAAAAAACAGCCCTACCCCTGTTTAGGGTTTAGGGCAGCCTTCAGCCAGATCCCACAGACACCAAACCCGTCTAAACCCCAATAGGTTCAGGGTTTTAGGATTGAGAAGTCCTAGGGTTGAGGGTTCACCCTAAACCCTAAACCCCAAACCCTAAACCCTAAAAATGGATGTTCAGGATGTAGGGTATCCCCCAACCTTCACTTGATGTCCCCCTTGCGGCTGTGCAGCCTCGCACGTCTTCCTGCAGGCAAGGCTTAGGTTTAGGGTTTTAGGGTTTCAGGTTTAAGGGTTTAAGGTCTTGGGGTTTAAGGTTTTGGGGTTTAAGGTTTTGGGGTTTAAGGTTTGGGGTTTGGTAACGGAGAAACCCAAACAGTTACAAGGCTTGAAGCTTTGGCATTTTAACACTCCTATAAGAACCCCCAACTCCTGTGATAAAGCTAGAAAGCTGCACAACAAGCCCTTGCATGGCTCGAACAAGCCCTCTGTTGCAGAAATACCTGTACGCCTCAACGAGGTTCCTGCACTCCCCATCAACAACCTATCACCCTGATATCATAGCTCCTCTCTAATGACCGAGCCCTAACCCTCCTGGCAATGAGCGCCATGACCCCACTGCCCCTCATAAACTGTATCACTCCGAACCTTACACCTTAATCTCGGAACCCTGAACCCTGAGCACCCAAGCCCCGACTCCTAACACCTAACCCCAAAACCTAAATCTTAACTAAGCCTTAACTCCTCGCCGGTACTCCGCCATTTGCTAGCAATTTCGACATGTGAAATGCCACCGATGAAGGATCATTTTGTCCATGCACCCACCAATTGGGGCAAGGTCGCTTGAGGTTATATGCCCTCTCCAACAGGGAGGTTCCCAAAATTAATGACCCATGGTGGTACCCCTTAAGAAGGGGCCATAATTTTGACAACAACAACCCGACAGTCCTGCAGCGTCGAGGTGATCTCCATCCGCTCCACATTTGCCTCCGGGTCTTCTTCAGCTGCCTCGCCTGCCAGGGGGGTTTGGAGGGTTAAGAGTTTTAGGGTTCCTTGGAGATCAGAGGTCGCAGTAGGTAGAACCATAAAAGCTATGAGCCAAACATAACTCCAGTTTATCAAACTAATCACTGAATTCTTCTCACCTTTGCTGTAGTTCTACAGGGAATCTGGTACCGCACTACTTGTATCTATACCATTTATCACTGTAAAGCCCCCTAGACGCTGTTTCTGATAAATTGCCATGTTCGCTTCCATTTGATTCTCCATTCTTGGGGTAAGATTCCTAAAATCTATATATATATATATATATGCTTTACATTAGGCAGGGTCATACGGTTTCACGTTTAGTGCTTGTGGGCGCTGTGGGCTGAGGGCATTAGGGGCTCGAGGTCTAGCAGTTTACGTGTCTGGGAAAATGCATGTAGGGGCTTCCAACACATTCATCTGTGTTGGCAGGATTTTCTTTTGAGGGGTTGGGGCATTTGGGGTTCAGGTCTTAGGCCCCTAAACCCTAAACCCTCAACCAGCTTCGCGGTTTAGAGGAGCCAGGTTGGTGGATCTGAGCTTAGGGGTTCTTGCTCAAAGGCTGCGGCAGAGGAATAGTCTGTTTACATGCTTCTGTTGTAAATGGGGCTCATGAAAGCATGCTATGACGGGACTTCAGGGAACACACAAGGCAAAGGTGCCTGTAGTCAGGGCATGTGGATTGCATAGTCAAGGAGAAGCAGAGTGCGGGGGTCGATGTGTTCCCATGTGCGGCTGCAGTGCTGAATCTACAGAAACCTCAACTGCCAAGACAGCTCCTTCGCATGAACTCCACGTGGCCCCAAACAGTTTGGCGCTTTTTTTAAGGCTTAAAAGACTAGCTACCAGCTACTGGGCAAACCTTTCAGGACAAAAGCTGGAGCTTGAACCCTAGACTCTAGACCGCAAACCCTGAACCCTGGACCCGAAACCCTAAGCCCTGAATGTCAACCCTAAGCCCGGCCAGCAATTATCTCCGTGTTCACGCAATTCGGCTCCGACATGGCAGAGACGAGCAACGCTGCTACGTCACCGCGGGAGATGGAACGAACGGACCTTGGTTCAAAGGGTTTGAGGGATGGACCAAAAGTTGGACCAAACATTAAAGAATCCGTGACATATATAGAAACATGCTAATATAGATATATAGATAGGTGGATAGATAGATAGATAGATAAGTAGCTCCTCATAGGTACTATAGTCGTTTCTAAGGGTTGGAGCCCGACTCCTGGGGTCCAACCTAAGGGTCCAAACCAAAATCCCTCGATTGATGGCCCAGGGCAAGAGGAGCCTTAGCTTACCCATGCTGAATGCTTAGTCGGGAATGGAGGAATGGGTCAGGGGGACTACTGTTGGGGCCAGGATGGGGCTGATAGCGGCGCTGTGGGATGCTGTGGAGTGCTGTGCTTGATGTTGGAGATTGGCTTCGAGAGCTTGGGTTGCGACACAGGTGCTGCGGGTTGAACAACCAGGGAATCTGCCTACAACAGCATATTCTTCTTTATACTGTGAGTTGTCGTCCGAGCATGACTATCAAGAGCATTTACACGGCCAACTGCTCTTCTGCTCATATCAAAAAAAAAGGACTTTGGCAACCCCAACTGCCAAAATCCCAAGCCTATGACTATCATATGACTCTTATAGGGTGTTTGTCATGGGGGAAACACGGAATCCTAAGCCCAGGTCACCAAATCCTCTCATTGTTGCAGAGAGCCCCAGTCCCGCGGATGCCCCAGGGTAAAATTACAAACAAAGTTCAAGGTTTAGGGTTTAGGGCTCGGGGTTTGGGGCTTGAGGCTTAGGGGTCTTGATGCCCACAACACTGTAAGAGTTCTGGTGCTATATCTTAGTAGAAACTCAATGACGCAGGAAGCCCATCAATACACAAGGTCTCTTGCAGGAATTTTGAATATCGGGCCAAAGGGTGAAGGGGTAATCATTAAATACACTCCCCGGTCATGCGCGGCTTAGCGTGTCGGATATTGACCTCTAACATTTGGCAAACATGGGGGACCCCAATACAAACCTTGATATACTTCATTCCGTACGACCCCTAAAAGGGACCCCTAAGTTTCGGAAACTCACAGTTTGGAGGGAAAGGATTATCAACAGTATCTTGTGGCATGGCTAACAGGAGTAAACTCCAAACCTTAAAACAAGAAATCCAATATCCCTATAATACTCCCCCATACAATCCCCCTATATATTATACAGGGATTATGCGAGCTATAGTCTCAACCCTTATTAACCTCTATAATACTCTCCTATAATCTCCTGTATAGCCCCCTCTAAGCAGTTTAGACCCTAAACCCTAAACCCTGTATAATCCCCTTTAAGGGGTTTAGCCTATAGTACAGGAAGGGAGATGGTATAGCCAGGCCGCTCGGATTGGAAAGTCAAGTGTGGCCTGTCAGCACTGGCACAAAGCACTTGAAAGGGATTATCAGAGTTCTATGAGTCATATAAGTTTGAAGGTTTAGAATTTGTAGTAGAAACGCCTTAAACGCCTTAAACAGGAAAGGCGGTTATATAGGGGATCATATAGGGGTTATTCATACAGGGGATGCCAAGAGTTTAGACTATAGCTCCTGTGGGGCATATTGAAAAATTCATGCGCTATGCACACTGAGTGGGGCTGAGGGTTTGGGGTATAGGGTTTACGCTTAGTGGCCCCGCTTTTTGGGGGAATTCCGGTGTCAAGGACTAGCCTTTCGCTGTATATGCAAGCCGTTCAGAGAAACAGCCATATGGACAAGGGCGCCTTCCGTATCAAATCCCTGTATAAACCCCAAAACAATCTGAAAACCCTAAACCCCAACAGCGTGGGGCTCTGGGTAGGTTTCCATCAGCAAGCGCGCTCGCATCCTACTATGTGAATCTGGCATTTCGGACCTTGGGACTCTGGCATGCAGGATAATAATAATGTGGGTCTAGGGCTCAGGGTTTAGGATATTACCTAAAGTAACAAGAAGAAGAGAAAGGCTAGTAGAAATGATGACAGTGCGTGCAGCCATGACAACGAAATAACATTAAGATGTTCGTTATGGAAGGCATGAAGATACCACAACACCTTAACCCCATTTTGCATATTACCCCCGCAGGCTCTGCCAGAAAATGAGCCCAGGATACATGAGCAGATATGCGAAGCCGCTCTCTCCCTTCTGAGACGCACAGCAAGTAAATCTACAAAAGTTGGACTTGACAAGCTTCCCTTAACTCTAGACCCTAAACCCTAATAGCAACAGGAGTGACGGTCCAAACCTTGAACCCTTGCCACAAAGCTTCTTCAGCGGCCAGCTCTAAGACTCTAATTCGAGGAAGGTACCTCACATGCTACTAGGATCTCTCGTAAGGGTTTAGGGGTTCGGGGTTTAAGGTTTAGGGCTTGGCCGGTTGACCCTCCAAGCCGTATGATCCCTAAAGACTAAACAACCCCCTCAACCACCCCCACAACCCTAAACACCTACTACACCCTAAAGCCCTAAACCCCTGAAAACATCCAAAACCCTGAAACACATCAAAGGCCCCTAAAACACCTAACAAGAACCTCTAACCCTAAACCCAGCCCTACATAAGCGTTTAAGGTTTAGGTCTTGCGCGGGCCTGTGGAGCGGCGCCTGATGAAGCGCCACCTCAGAAGGGAACTTCGGGCTTCATGGCTTGAGGTGGTGTAGGGTTTTTTCGAGTTTTAGGGTCAAAGGTGGTTCGAAGCTTGTCAGTATTAGGGTTGAAGGTGGTGGGTTGAAGGTGGGTTAGGGTTTTACGGCTTGGGGCTTTGGAAGCTTCGAGCTTTGAGGTGTAGGGTTTCAGAGCGCTAGGATTTAAGGTTTAGGGCTTCAGGGCTTTAGTTTAGGGCTGAAGGTTTGGGGCTTCAGGCCTTTAAGGGGTTAGGGATGTTTAGGGCTTTAGGACGTGCATCTCTTGGCGATTCGGGCTTGGGGTTTCAGGTAAGCCGCTAGGGGCCTTCCGCAAAAGAGGAAGCCCTTTCTTGAGGATGGTCCCAACAATAATAGGATGATTTAGAATAACTTCAATTCCGAATTTAGAGATATTTAGGTACTATTTACGATTTAAACTGCCATTAGGGTGAGGTCGTGTGAGGTCGCTTTAAATTGCCCGACATCAAGGGAACCCCTAGTTGGGAGATTTACTCCTGATTGATCGCGCCACAATTACTTTTGAAGAGCATGCATGGTAGCGCCTCACACGTCACAAGGATGCTGGAAAGCTAGGATGCTCCTGAGTAACTTGCATCAACTCACCATAATACGTGCGAACATACATGCATTCAGTTACACTGGTTTTCTTGTAACAGTACCTTACTTCAACTTGGTCTAACTGCGACGAGGTAATCCATAGAAATGCCTGGGGATTCTGCATTAAGAATAAGAACTGGGATACTTTGGATATGGCCGCTAATCCCCCGCTCATCCCCCATCCCATCATGATAATGCCCTCCCTCATATGAACATGGGACCTGAAATGATAAGGTTCTTTTTAAGAAGGCAATAGTCGCTAGTCTATCTAGGGCCCGTTTTCAGCTTCCACGTTAGTTTGGGGGGGTAACCCCCTATATCGTAAATTGGGGGGAATATCTATTCTTTGTTAGGGCAGTAGGGAAACTAGGATAATTAGGAGAAGTATACCCAGTCTCCAATGATGCCCGCCACAAAGTAGGATCGGCTGCTTACAGCTCGAAAGAAGCGGCTGGGGGCGCGATTCCCAGGTCCGCGCTGAGACTAAACCCCAAACTCTATATACTCTATATAACCCCACATAACCCCAATATATACCCTGTTATAATATAGTCGTTTCCATGTTCTTTTCCATTATCCCTAAACCCTGAACCTACATCCCATGCCCTGAATCCTCCACGCTTAGCTCGGAATTCCCTGGAGCTTTGGTAGAAATGCAGTTTCAGCTGGCACTGAGGATCATAAATGACAGAACGCAAACTGTAAGGTAGACTCATAATTAATAAACCCCCACCCCGTAATAGGGATTATGACACGGATCCTAATATGAAGGCTCTTAAAAGGAGGGGGATGATTAATCATGGGTCTACAGAAGGTTCAGGGAAAGTCCACTTCAAGCCTTCCCCCAGCAGGGTTCTAATTGCATTCTCACCACCCTAAGCCCTAAAACCTAGGCCCAGATGGGTTACAGCTACCCTAAACCCTGAAGCTAAAATCGTCCCAGGGGCAGGGAACTTGCCTCCCGGATGTTCGTTGAGGCCGTTGACCCGGAGAAGACTGAAGACGAGCCCGCTGTTAAGAACAGCCTGGGCGGGGTTTAGTTAGGATTTAGGGATTTGTGGGTTTAGGGGTTTAGGGCTTAGGATTTAGGATCAAGCCCGACAGTGGCTGGCCATTTAACGCGCTGTCTGAGGCGGCCAAACTACCCAAATCCATTAAAGGACCGTTCCATAGGGGTATATACGGCTTGGGCTTCCACAAGTTTCGGAAGTCTATAACATGAGGAATCTCGTTTGGGGGTTTATATTATCTCCCCTACAAGGCAATGGGTCTAGGGTTGAGGATGGTTCCATCGGTTCAAGCTAGAAGCCCTAAAGCCTACCCTAAGTCCTGATAGAATTTCACAGGTGTAGTCCTTGAATCCGCAAAGCCGTGGTGAACCGTGTGGGCTCTGCGCTTCCAAGGCTTAGGGTCAGCTTGCTGAAGTCTGTACTTGGAGGGTCAGGAGGGCTTAGTAAGTCGACGTATAACCCCTATAACCCATGTAATTAGCCTACTTATCCCCCTTATTAACCTAATTACTTATTAAGTGGTAGATTCCCAAAATAAAGGGACCCCAATATAGAACCCAAAATACTATAGTCCTTATTATAGGGACCCCCAAAATGGTACCCCTAATTTTGGGAAACCCCTAAGTCACCCTAGACCCTCCACCTCCAAGTAAGACAAGCGTGTGCGTGCGGACCTGGGCCTTGGTGAATCAGCTTTTTGGCCGCGAGCCCAGATGCGAACAGGGTTTAGGATGCCATGAGCTGTAAGCTAAACCCGCTAAAAGGGCCCGGAAACCCTAAGCCCTATGGGTAATTAAGGGGGATACAAGGATTGAGTCTAGACTATAGCTCATGTGAAGCAGGAGTTCATTGTGGGTTTGAACCAATGTCGACAGAGACACAAGTAGCAAATGCCAACAGCGGGAAACCCTAACCCCTAAACCCGGCTCATAATCCCAAAAAAACAACCTGTGAAGGATTTTCTGGGGTCCTATACATATCCCTTTGTAGCCCTTCAACTCTGCCTTCCTATGCAGACTTCATCTTTAAACCCTAAGCCCCGAACCCTGAACTCTTTTCGCATCTAAACCCTGAACTCTAAAACCCTGAGCCCCGAACCCTTAAACCCTAAACCCCTAAACCCTAAACCCCTAAACCCTAAACCCTAAACCCCTAAACCCTTAAACCCTAACCCCCTAACACGTCAAGCCAGCCTCAGCTCCCGTCTTCGGCCGCGTCCAAAAGCCGTTGTAGGGGCCTTCCCGTGGCCTGGCACTGTAAAGGCCAAATTGATTACAAGTTAGATACGGATTATGTAGGGTTTGGGGTGTAGGGCCTAATTAATTAGCCATTGGATAGGGATCGTATGGGGCTTAGGGTGTAGGAGCCCTACATAGTTACCCAAAAAAGGGAGAATGACGGGAAATGTAATGGAAGCTGGGTTTATAGGAATGGATCCTTATAGCAATCCCTATATGACGCAGTATAATACTTTCCATTTCCTTTTTCACTCCTTCATTCCCAGCTAACCAAACACCAGTTTAGGGCTTAGGGTTTAGGGCGGGGACCTTTGAGGCTTGCTTAGTGTGGGAAGGTAGGGTCAAGGGTCGGGTATTGGGCTTATCAAACAGGAACGTTCGGAACCCCAGGAACCCCACGGATCTACTGGATCAGAAGGATATGGGGATATGAAGAAGACTATAGGCTTGAAAGAGCAGCAACCCAGTATTGGGTTTAGGGTCTAGGGAACCCAAAACCCTATTCGGATTAGACCCTCCCCCAGGCCTCTCTTCTGGCTCGACGAACACGTCAGGGTCAACCTCGCAGCAGACTTGATATGTAGGAACTAGCTTTGTCGAGTTCCTTGTAGGGCTGTAGTGAAAAATCTAGGGATATGTAGCATCAAAACTAACTTTTTTGAGTTCCTTATAGGGCTTTAGTTTAACAGCGCAACTCAAAAACCGTCTTCAACAAAATGCCTTCTAAATGGGGCTACATGCATGTACCCCAAATCCTTGGGGAAGATCTTCTTTTCTAGGCTTCCCAGGTTTGGGTGCCTAGTATTTAGGGTTTAGGGCTTAGAGTTTAGGGTTTAGAGTCTTGGTACGGGGTCTAGATTTTGGCCGGCTGGACATATGAATAACATGTGCTTATGGAAATATACATATATATATATATATGGTCTTGTCGTGCCCAAGGAAGGTCATGGGTGGACAGATAAGGAGGAGTATTGCAGCGACTTGCTCTTCTTTAGCTACTACCGGGCCTTCATTCAGTGTGCTCCTTCAAGCAGCTCCGACACTCCGCATGGCAAGGTGGCCCCAAGAAATACATCACAAGGACTGGAGGGTCCGGGGATTTAGTTATAATGAAACAATGTAGACTACTATAGTTTTTACGTTTACAGTCAGGGGGGCCTAGTAAGTAGGTTACGTTAACATGAACTGGAAGTTACTACATGGCTTATAGGGTTATACGTATACTTACTACGTCCCCATGACCCCCAAAGTCTTGTCGAAGTTCCATGGAATGCGAAGCATACCAGCTCAGCTTCTCACGGTTCAGGGCCTCCTTTCGTCTCCAACATGACCAAGACTTCCATAACCCCAAGTAAGGGACCCATGGCATTGAGAATAAAGCCCCTGTCATCCTGTGATCATGGCCTAGCTCCTGTCTCATCCCGATACAACCCCAAGAGAATCCCATGCCGCAAGTTGGTTACGTGCACGCTTGAAAGGTTCCGCCTCCTCGAGTGCGGGGGGCACGTCATCCAGCCGCCCAGCATACACCACCTCCGCAAACCCCGTACCCTTCAAACCGGGGGCTATGAACAACAGACCTTGAACCCTGAGCAGCAATCGCTAGGGTTCGGAACATCATGTCCGCCCGAAGGTGTCTGGAGGAGCTATGGGGGCTGACCTTAGGTTTCAAAGCCCGCCTACATCATGTGCCAAAGATACGACAGCCATTAGCATCTAGAGTGGGGTTTCGGGGTTTGCAGCTCAGGGCGTTTCTTGGGATGTAAAGCTAGCCTGGCGACAGAAAGTAACAAAATGTAAAACTTTATACGTTGACATAACGACTGCAGGAGGGGAGCAGGGAAGGAGGTAACAATACAATTTCGCCGTTGATACTTCTTCATCTTCTGTCCTTCCGTGCTGGGCGCAGCTGCCCGTGAGAATGAGGCAGTGTTAATTGCAGGGCAAACACTTCATGCAGGGCGAACACATGAACCACTCGCCAGATGTAGCCGCCATGGACTTAGGGTTTCGGGGTTTTCGGGTTTACGGTTTATCTGGGGCTCTTATCACAACCATACCTACAACTGGTCGTGCGTGTCGACGTGCCTATGCTGGATAAAACTTGCCTGGCATGGCCCTTCCATGGGATGTCTGCCCACTTCAGAAACGGGGACAATGGGTTTAGGGTTTAGGGCTAAGGGTTACCTGCATTTAACCCCTTTTAGGTACCTGTAAGATCAATACAGGGGAACCCCAACAAATTGAGGGTTTAAGGTCCTAGCTAAGTGCCAAGGAGTTAATACTTGCCAGTATTGTTGCCTCATGATGTACAGGTTTGCAGGTAAATCATTCCTTTCTGCTAGAAAACCTCCCATAGCTACAACAAAACAAATGTTGTACTCCAATGCCCGAGGGTCTAGCTGTTTAGACCCCTTACTTTACAACCACCTCACTTGTGGCAGAATCTTGAAAATTCATGGTTAGGATTTAGCATCATACAAATTGCGGTATAGCACACAACTTTCCAGATTATCAAGGACAATGTATTGTCGACATGATTAGGGTTCAGGGTTTCGGCCTTAGGGTTTAGGAAGTTTTGTTAGGAAATCCAGAAAGTAGCATCCCTAAACCCTAAACCCTACCACTAGGAATTATCTACACATTCAGCGGCACGACCATAAGGATGCCTTCCTCCGTTCTCCTACCCTCGGCCCTAAACCCTAAACAGGACCCGAAAGAAGGAAGCCTATACAAGAAACACACCCATTAACCATTTAACCCTAAGCCCTGAACCCTAACCTTATAAAATCCAAGTTTCCATTTCCCATTTCTTTTCCATAGGATGCTCCAGTGTACCCGGAACCCTGCGCCCTAAACCCTGAACCTGAAACCCTACACCCTAAACCCTAAACCGCACCAACCTGCGGCTCCTTTTGGAGTCGGAAGGCTTTGATGAACTGCATGGCAGGCGAGGTAGGGCTTCGACGGATGGGAAACGGTTTAGGACGTAGGGCTGTAGGGAAATAAGGTTTAGGTTGCAGGGTTGAAGGTTCAGGGTTCAGGGTTGGGAGTTCAGGGTTTAGGGTATTAGGACTTGGAGCTTTGGAATTAGGGCTTAAGGCTTGGGATTTAGGGTTTAGGATGTAGGGCACTGGGTTTAGCCGTGATTTTCCTTGTTCTGGACTTGCTTGTTATACTCAAGGTCTGAAAAGTTGGAGTGCGCACAGCGAGGTGTTTTGGGGGGGCGCATGCTCAGGGTGAATCAAAGGAAAGTAACCGTACTTTGGGTACATTGTTATTGCCCGTGACTCGAAGTCCGAACAATACTGCCACTGGCCAAGGTTGAAGATTCGGGATTTTCAGGGATTCTACACGAGAAATCCTGCGTGACTCGAAGTACCTTATGCCCCGGGAATTAATGTTGGACACGCTTCAGCCTTGAGGTCCTCTCACTTGTTTTGGGGCCCGGTCGGTCAGGATCAGGGCTAATGATTGTGTGGTCCCCTATAATGTGTTTTGATCTGGGTGCCCTAGCCCTCCCTTTTGAATCAATCCAGCAAGGACGTCAAGGACCTCAGAACAGTGGGAGTCTGAGGGTCATTCTTATGGATCCATAATTCCTATTTTTCTGGTGGCATTATTGTTAGGGGGGCAACACTACAGAGGGTCCCGCATTATCGTGATATTGTATTTTAGGGCTTTACGCGTTTCGGCTCTATGATGAACAGAAGGCTTAGGGTTTAGGATGTGGCAAGACCCACCTCGAGCTGCAGCGCGAAGTAGCTGAGGCGATCCCCTGTAGAGCAAATCCAGGAAACCCCGAGCCGAGGGTTAGGGGTTCAGGGTTCAGGGTCTCGGGTTTAGGGTTTCTAGTTTAGGGTCTTTACTTGAGGGCACAGACTAGGTGGTTCCCCTTTACAGCGACAGGTGCCGCAAGCGGTCATAAGAGTTAGGCTACGAATGGAGGTTCTTAAAGCGAAACAACATCGCCCCTTCTCAAGTCCTTACACCCCAGTAGCCAGAAAAGCCGCAGATCTCAGAACTCCAGAGAATTGGAGAATCCCATCGAATGAAAAAGCATGGAATATGAAATATGGAGAGTTTGGGGTCTCCCCAAGGAGCCCAGTACCCCTTACTGAAAGCATGTTCTCTCAATCATGTAAGGGATGCGAATACCATGTAAGGCATGTTCTTTTACTTCAGCTATACCCGTCTATACCTCTAAACCCTTTTTCCGGAGGCACTAGCTTCAGGCCTCAGCCGTCCCTGCTCACCTGGAACTGTTGCCAGACAAGCACTGTGCACCAGAGATCAGGAACAACTCACACAAGTGACGCACGAAACATGCATTCTATGCAAGGTAAAGTTTTTGCATTCAAGGGCATGTGTACCTCTAAACCCTAAACCCTGAAACCCTCCATACCCATAACACCCTGCTCGTGGGGCGGTGTGAAAACATCAGACCTCGATACTGCCGCGCGATGCCCTCCGTCCGGTACGAGACACCCATCCTGACTTGCTTCTGAAGTTTAGGGGTTTAGGGTTTTAGAGTTTAGGGTTCACCAGACCCCCTAGATATCTAAAAATGAAAATTGCAACAGGACAATCACGAAAACCAAAACGTTGGGCTGAAATCATGAGACTCAGTCAGGTACTGCCCCCCACAGGGTAATAATCCATCAGGGGCCATTATAGAGGACCTTACATATTCATATTAGGCTTACTATCCAGTTGTTACTAAGTGGGGGGGCAGTATCCAAAGAATGAGGTGCTGGGGTTTATACTAAAACCTTTGTTATGAATGGACTAAAACCTAAACCCTGAACCTGAAACCCCGAGGATAAGAATACTACTCACTGTGCAGGCTTGTCCGTAATAAGACACCACAAAAGCGGCCCTTTTGAACCTCAGCTATATCTTGTGAGGTAAGGGCATCCTCAACAATGCAGACTGTATACCCTAAACCACTAAGCCCCAACCCCTAAATAGTAGTTTCCATGTTTGTCTCCATCATCCCTATATAATCTATATCTAACCCTTTTCCACTTCCCAGATCCAGCAAAAGCCGGGCGTCTGCACAACGTCCGCCCTCTGAAGCTGGAACTCCTCACGCGGAGATTTCTTAAAGGGCGCTACGGTAAGAGTGCATGTTTTGTTTTGTTGTCTGGTCTTTTTTGTTGTTTGGGCTTTTCGGGTGTTATTTTTTTTGCTGTTTGGGCGGGGGCGTGTTTTTTTTTTT
>CAJNIZ010044756.1:26554-47618 GCA_905231905.1 Symbiodinium pilosum
TTTAGGGCTTAGGGTTTAGGCTGTCATTTTGAGACGGGGCAACAGGGGGTTCCATGTTACTTTGGGGGAGGGTAACTCGCCGCCGTGCAGCCAACTGGCATGGACCCACTTGGACGATGGAGGAGGTTTGGCGGCCAGGTCCAAGGTAAATCTGGCCCAACTGTATCTGGTACTGATAACCCAATGAAAACCACATTGGGGGAATTTGGCCGCCTGTAAACAGGCTTAATAATTGATATGCTTCTTCATATTGGGATTATGCATACCCTGAACCTCCAAGTATCCATGTTAGCCCTGAGCCCTTGGCCCTATACCTCCATTCCACAAGCCACACATTTTGGGTTGGAGTCTCTAACGAATTAAGGTCCTTCTTAGGTTTAGGGTTCAGGCCCTCCTTTGGAGCCGTGCTAAAAGGGACTGAAATACATGGGCGTAGATGAAGGGCACCCTCATGTTGGGAAATGCTCAGTCACCACAAGCACCAAAACCTCCTCCAAGGCCAAGATTTTCAAAGGGTCACGAAACTTCCCGTCCAAGCGGAAGCTCTAAAGCTTCGTACTGATGCTAATGTCAGTACTTGTGAGAACAATAATGACCATCGTGTCGGCGAGCTGTGCAGCAACGCAAAATGCCCATGCACATGCTAGCTCTGGCTTGCAGGCAGGGCCATGAAACTGAAATGGCCAAACAGCCAAGACCTTCATAAACAGGTTTCCTGTCTCTGAATAAGTCGGCGAAACCACTCTTGGCTTTCAGAACTATTGCTCCGGCACGGTACAAATAACCTAGGCTTCGAGGCTGTGCAGGCTTCCAAAAACTGAGCTCTATTGGGCACTCATGGGAAGGGGCGCGGTTCCTGAGAAGGATATGTGCAGGTGGCGCCACCAGCGCCCACAACCGCACCACCAGCGCCACCATAACGACAACAAGAACAATAAGGGGATGTTGGTTACCAACCCCAAATCGGGCTCTGTACAGTAATCATGACGAACTATCAAATTGTAACGACTATGAGGCTCTTTGAGGCTGATGGATTCATCAGCAATCAACTACCATCATTTCACACCTCCAGCATCCCAAAGAAAGCCCCTAAATCTGCGTACCTGTAAGACTCAACCAAGAGGTAGTAGGAAGTATAATCGACCCTTAAAGAAAGCCATTAAGCACAGTCACTGTGGGGGGGCACTATACACCTGAATTGCATGGTATCTTAATTGGAGATCCTCAACAGCAAGCCTGAAAATCCTGAACCCCAAACCCTAGATCCTAAACCCTAAACCCTAAATCCTAAACCCTAAATCCTAAACCCTAAACCCTAAATCCTAAACCCTAAACCCTTCTGCCCAAACCGCAGCCTAGGAGCGGCATGGTGCTGCCTGCAAAGGGGACACTGTACTCCATGTTGCTGGCTCCTCTTGCAGGCTCTGCTTGGAGCATCTCATGAAAACTCAGTTCATAATGAAAATACCTATGACCTCTAAGCCACGAACAATTACCCCATTTCTCCCCATCAACCCTAAGCCCTGAAATCCCGAACTGAAATCGCTTGTCTCCCCGAAGTAGGGAAGTGTCCTCCGCCGGTCCTTGTCATTCGGAAGTTCTGAGTTCTGCAAGGTGCTCTTGCTGTAAATCCTGGACCCTAAAGTCTTAAACCGAAAGCCCTAGCAAAAACCCTCAACCCCAAGCCCTAAGTCCTAAACCAAAAAAACCCTAGACCATAGATCCTCAGTTCTAAACCCTAAACCCTGAGCCCTAAACCCTAAACCCTAAACCCTAAGATCCTAAGCTCCTGCACACCCTGTGCTCATACCAGGCCATAATGCAGGCAGTGTGGAAGCAGTGGTTGCAAGGCAACCTGCTACACGTCTCCTTGCTGAATTGGTTTAGGGTTTAGGGCTCAGGGTTTAGGGTTTAGAGGGGTTTAGGGGTGGCTAGGGCTTTAAGAGTTACATTTACATGAGATATATTCAAACTCCCAGTATCCCTCCTTAATAACCCCAAAACCCTTCCCTAGTATAATCCCCTATAGATACCCCTTTAAGGAGTTTAGACTCTAGCTCACATGATAGTCATAGGGTCCTTCTTTAGGGGGTTGGGATTGCCCAAATCCCCTGGGCCCCCAACCCGTTTAGGGTTCAGGGTAGATCTACCTGTTGTCTTGATATCTATAAAAACCCGTCCAAATCCAGTTAAACACCCCAAATAAAGAGACAAGTGGACAAAACTTTCGGTCACGAATCGCGCCCCTTGGGCCCTACGACCCCTACAACTCTAATGTTGAGTTTTCTGGGCGTCCCAGATCTGAAGGTTGGAAAAATATTCAGGGGTGGAAGGAAATTCTCATGTAACCATGCAATGCCTGTTAATTAACATCACTGCCACCCTGAATCTTAAATCCTCCTGAGAGGTCCCAGCTTCACGGATGGGCTCAAGGCAGACTGCACAGGTTGCATCCTCAGCATCAGCCTCGACCCAAGCCTAGATGGTCCGGGAGGTTTTGCTGATTGGGCCAAGACACATCATTAGCTTCTTACAGAACACTAAACCTAAAAGAAACATACAAAGTTTACATTATATCAGAGACTATAGTACCCTCCCATTCAAACAGCAGCAGGAGGCGAATTCAGGGTTCCAAATACCTGTTATTCGGCCTTTAACCCCCCATGATGGGTACAAAGGCTACTATCATGGGTAGTTCGGAGCAAAAAGCCCAAAACCGTAAGCCCTAAACCCAAAACCCTAAACTCAAACCCTTTTTGAACTCAGACTCGGTCGATCAGCTGGGAAGCAGCACATAAACTCAAACCCTAAGCCCTAAACTCAAACCCTAAACCCGAACCCCAAACCCTAAACCCATTAGAGGCATGCGGCTTCCAGGGTCAAGCCTTTCAGGAAATGAGGGGTACCATGGGTACAAAAGGTTAGGTGGGACCCCCCACCCAGTAGTAGGGACTGTAAGGGCTAATATAGGGTTTAGGGTTCAGGGAAATAATGACTATAAGGGACAAGAAGGATTATATTAGGGTCCTCTCGCCTCTTGTGTTCCTATGACACGACTATTACAGGGTGGGAGGGGGGGGGCGGGGCGGTCCTCCTAAACTATAAGGGGTCGAGCTACTTCACAAATATTGGAAATGTGCAAATATAGATACACATACATATAGGGTTGAGAAAAAGATAATGGAGAATCAAATGGAAAAGAGGATGGAAAAAAGGAATGGAACCTGGGGTTGTATAGGGGCTTTTCAAGGGTAATCACGAATATTGCAATCCTAGGCTCCTTGTATAACTACGATGCAGAGTATTTTCAATAGACCTCAAAAACACATTGGTATAGGTCCCTCTGGTATGTGGGCTTTGACAAAGGAGGGGATTCTGGGCTCACTATGCAAGGCTGCGTAGTTCTGCGCCCTACAAGAAGCAGCCACCATTTACGATAGAATCCCAAGTATTCAAGGGACCAAAGCATTTCGAGCCACGCAAAGCCAAACGGCCCCCGAAACCGTAAACCCTAAATGAACGCTCAAACCCAAGAGTAAGGGGCCTCCATGGGCTGGATCGACAGCTCCAGAGGCGGGTTGGCCTCATCAAATGGGATACCAGCCATTATTCTTAGGGTCCTGTTCTCCTTGCCAGAACGACGACCCGTGCACGGACAAAACAGTACTACTGAACGCTGACAACCCCTACATCCTGAAATTTAGGCTTCAGGGCTCAGGGTTCCAAACACTGTGCATAATACAGGACCAAAAAATATTTGCCAATGTCATCTTGAGGTCTATTGGAGGTACTCTGGACCATGGTTATACAAGGAATCTAAAAAAACATTATTTGTCATTAGCTAGGCTCTTACATTACAAACCCTACAAGCCCCTGCAGAAGCCCAATTTCCATCGAGTTGTCCATTTTCATGTCCACTTGACTTTCCATTATCCTAAACACTATAGCAACCCTATACCCCCTTCAAGAGACCTAGAGTTTCCGTTGAATTTGGCATGTTCGTTTCAATTTGAGTCTCCATTGTCCTGGACCCCGTGGTAGCCCTATATACCCCTTTACAGGGACCTAGAGTTTCCGTTTCATTTTCCACGTTCTCTTCCATTTGGTTGCCCATTGTTGGGGGAAGTTCTTCGCATCCTCCCCCCAACCATGAAACCCCAAAACCCTAATCGTAAAACCCTAAACCCGAAACACTAAACCTAAAAACCATGAACCCTAAACCAGTAGCCTGCTCGTTTAGGGCGCGCCGCAGGGCGATGGCAGCAGAGCGGCTCACTAGCCTCGCGTTCGATTTCCTACTTGGATTAGGATTAGGCTTTATACAAGTTGTATAGGGTTCAGGTCGGTTTCCGTTTTGCTCCTGCCTTGCATTTTTCCGGAAAACCGTGCCATTTTGTTGCTTTGCGAACTGGCCTCTCAACTGTTTTGGCTGCTCAAGCCAATTTGGGCCTTTTGAAATCCATTTGGACCTTAGGAGCCAATTGGGCCTTTTGATGCTGTTCCGGCCCTTTTTGAACAATTTTGAGCCGTTTGGGGCCAATTCGCTGCTTGCCTAACCTGCTCGCCCAACCACCTAGCACAACCTGCCTGACCACAGCCAGCAGCATTATTGCGTGCTCTCTTCTCTCTCAATGCTTCTTTCGGAATGATGGTTCCAGAAGGGGCGGGCGAGGATACTTAGGATTAGGCATCAGGGGTTTGCGGAGTAGGGTTTAGGATCATGGATAGCTCCCTCCCCTTCCTTTACCGCCCTTAAGATACACGTTTCCCGCGTTGTACCTTTGTACTATCTTGACACATAAGCTCATGAGGTTGGGGGCTCTGTGATGGTTGGGGTCTGCGTGCACAAGGCTTCTGCAGCCACGCCTAGAACCGCCAAGGAACATGACGCTTGTTCTACACTGTGCTCCGGACACCACCCCGACACCCAGGCTCCTAAACGCCAAAATCCACCACTGGAAAGCAGAATTCTTGCTAAGTTTCTAGGTTTTTTCGCTAACATTATTCATTATTGCTACCTTCTTGTTACTTGTTTTGTTCTACTGCTGCTATGACCCAGGCCTTAACCCCCCGGCCGGACGTCCCATGACAATCTGAGCTATAGTCTACTCTTCTAGTCTCCCCTTAAGAACCTCTATAATACTCCACGAGAAAATCCCCTAACAAAACCTTTAAGGAGTTTTTGACTATAGCTCATGTCTTGCAAGGCTGAGGAGCGTCGTAGCCAGGCGGTGGAGCTCGTGCGCCTAGGTATAAATTGTAACTAGAATTCTCATTATGTTTTGGTACTGCTGTGGTTATGATCTTTATTCGCAGTACTAGTAAAAGTAGAGTCTGTATGCCTTAGTCTTATATCATTCTGGTTATTCTTATCCTTGTTGCTATCATTATGTTGTTTGTTTGGGCAACAAGCTAAAGGAGCACCATGTCACTAGATTCACTAGATGGACCGTCAGCAACAATTCGAATAGCCTGGAGATCATCTCAAACTCCACGGAAAGCAGGCTGCAGGGCTTGTCTGTCAGAGTTGACGTTGCTTGAGCTTTGCATCGGGCGTTCGCATGGTGCTCCTATAACTCCCACTTGCACCCTTGTGCATAGCAAAAAACTGCTTGGGATTGCAATCCAGAGCCCTCCAAAGGGATTTAAACATGAGAACATATGGGGATCCTCTACTGATAGTTATGGGTCTATGTAGGGGAGCATGCTTTTAGATCCTTGCAGCGGTCAAGGATGTCATTGCCTCCGGGCGGTTCTTTACAATAGGCCTTGGGAGATCCACCTGAATGGAGGCATGGGACGGCTGCCCCACCCTAGACTTAGACCCTAAACCCTAGCCGAAGCTCCAAATCCTAAGCTCAAAACCCCTAACCCTAAAACCGTAACCGAAGCCCCAAAACCGAAAACCCTGCAAAACCTGCCTCTGCATCTGACATCATCGGCCGGGCAGTGGAAGAGACATGGGGGCGGCTCGAACCGGAAGCGGCTCTGGGGCTTTCAGAGCTTCATTTGAAAACACGTTAATACTCTGGGTTGGCCCCTAAGACCCTTTGAAAAATATTAGTATATAGGGTCCCCTTTTAAAGCCTTTAAAGAAAATATTAATTTTCCCAGGGGCCTACCCAGGGTAACAATGGAAAGGAAAATGGAAACTGCTGCTTAAGGCTCAGGCTTTGGGGATAATTGGGTAAACTGTATGCCTTATAAGCTTATAGACTTATAGGGCTATAAGGAGAGAAGCATATTTACTTCCTTTCTTAAGCATTGCTTATTCCTTCTCACTATGAAGCTTCAACTAAGTTTAGTGGTTTAGATTTGGGGGGTTGGGGTTTGAGGTTTAGGGGTTTAAGGTTCAGGGGATGTGTCAGAATACGGTCAAGGTTAAGAGTTATCCCCTACAGAAACTCAGGGGCATACGGACCTCTTGAGCTGCAAAGAAGTTGTGGGGCATGATAGTCATTACACACGGATTCCAATGCGGTACTGTGCCTAATTATTGAGGCCTCTGCATTAGAAGGATTACGTATGCAAGGGTCATGAGGCCCTACCAGGAGGCTATGACAAGGAGAAACTAATAATTTGCCAGAAAAGACTGCAGGCCTTGTCTTTGGGGTTTAGAGGTTTTTTGTGGCTTGAGGAAAACAACGGGGCCTAGTTTTGCAGAACTTCCAAGATTCGAGAATGGAGGGGAGGCAGGGAGCTACCCCGAACCCAAAACCCTGAACACTACGGGACTGGGTTGGCCCCTAAGACCCTTTGAAAAAATATTAGTATATAGGGTCCCCTATTAAAGCCTTTAGGGAAAATATTAATTTTCCCAGGGGCCTACCCAGGGGAGCTACCCGAAACCCTAAAACGTGCGGGAGCTAGGACTAGTAAGCGCCAGGGACTTCGTAGAAGAGATTGCCCTGTAAGCTTGCATGAGCTTCCTGTGCCAGAGTCTGGGGCCACGCGGTTAAGTGCTTAGAGCTTAGCGGCCCCCAATTAATTCATGTTTCATCTTGGTTAGTTCCTTTTTTGTAATAGTAGATGGGGGCCGGGTGGCTAATCTTCCCCAAGCCCTACCTAAACCGTAGAAATCAAACTATCAAACCCTGCCCCCTAAACCCTAAACTGATACGACGTACGGAAAGCTGAAACTGCGTGTGGTCCTCGAAGAACTGCCCCACGAACATGGGTTTTCCGCAACTTGGACAGGGTTTTAGGTTTTGAGGTTTGGGGCCTTCGGCCTCAAGGCGTGTGGGGTCTAGTGCTTAGATTTGAGGCTTTGGGTTCATGGCGTGGGGTCGAAGAGGTGCAGGGTCTGCGGTGAGGGTTAACATCGTTTTCCGTTTCAGGTTTCCGCCTGTGGCGCAATTATGCATCAAGAAATACAAATACCAATATTATTGCTAGCAAGAATGACAGTCAGGATAAGAATAGCAGTAGAATGAGTATTAGTAACCAAAAATATTGATAGTCAGAATAATGAAATGGAAATAAGGGTAGTAAGACCCTGAAGGCCCTAGCCGACAAGGGGGCACTTCTTGCCTTTGCGCACGCAGGGGCCGGGGGGGGGGACGCTGGGCAATGCCCTGACCCGTCTGCCTGCCTCGACCACACCTGAATAGGCTTGGGCGTTTCAGAAAGACCCGAGTTGAAGTGCACGTATAGTCACGGTCAAACCCTGCAGGTATATCGACTTGAAAAACCTGAAGTTCAGCCGATATGGGACGACTTTCTATAGGATTCGACGTCGTTATAGGTAGCCAGCAAAACTTTTAAAGGTGGACCCTACCACCTGCGACTACACTGGCATGTCAAGGAATCTGAACCCAATTACTGTCATTGGGAAACCCTTGTATTTACTTTTCATCCATATTATGGCAACTGGATTGAAAACTCCTGAAGCCTAAACCCTGCGACCTGCACCCTAAATCCTGGACCCCGAACCCTAGTCGCTAAGCCCTGTCTCTCTCTCTCTCTCGCAGACTCGGGTTCGCCCTAAACCCTGAACCCTAAACTCTGCGCCCTCAAACCCTAGACTCTAGTTCAGATTCTATACCATCCCTATATAAACCCGACAAAATCCCTATATAAACCAATGTCATCAACAAGGCATTCTGCAGCAGCTGTAGTTCTCTGAGACGCAGGCTCGTTGCGCGTCCAGCCTGCGGGGCACCAACATCCCCACCACTCTGGGTTTAGGGCTCAGGGGTCTAGGGGTTTAGGGGTTAAGGGGTTCAGGGGTTGCGGGTTTAGAGTATAGGATTTAGGGTTGAGGGTTTAGGTCAAGGGTTCCAGGATTTTGTACCCCTAGGGTCGTACCCCTCCGAGGTTTCCCCAACATGGCCTTACTATAGCTAGTCTATAGTCCTTTAGGGTCCCATCAAAGGATCCCAAAAACCAGGGGTACATCTCTAGGGGTACAAGCCTGCAACCCGTAATCTGAAATTGAGATTGAGGGTTGAGGGCATAGGGGCTTAGGGCTATGGGGGGGGTTTAGGATTTATCGTTTTAGAGTTTAGAGTTTTAGAAGTAAGGTTTAGGGTTTGAGGGTTTCGGGGCTTTAGGCTTGTAGGACTTAGGACCTCGGATTTACGATCTAAGACTTAGGGCTCGAGGGTTTAGGTTGAAGCTTATGGCCAAACGATTTGTTTCAGGGTTTTGGGGCGCTGGGCTCAAAGATTTCGGTCTGGGTCTACTAGGTTGCTGGTAAGAACCTGAAACTAAGTCAAAGTCACCATCTGAGCGAAACTCTTCGATTCACGTGTGGATTATGTTGGCTCAACTTAAGTGCCTTTCCCCTCAGCCCTACGCCCCAAGAAAGGGTTGCTGACAAGATCACCTCCCCCAAAAATTTAAAACCCCTCACACCCTGGTCGTAATAATCCAATTGTGGTATACTAGAATATTTGGGGAACATTTAATATTAGGGGGGGGCTGAGGATGTTAATGTTAGCGGGAGGAGATTGCAAGTATCATTTGGTCATAACTACACCGAATCTCCGGGTAATTAACTTAAACTTAAGCTCCAGAACCCCAAATTCTCCAAACCGAACTGGATGCCCTCCGGCGCCTGCACGTTGTACGCCGTAGCACCTGGAATAGGTATGGCTAAACCCTAAACCCTAAAACCCTAAATCCTAAACCCTAAAACCCTAAACCCTAAAACCCTGAACCCTAGGGTTAACCCTAAAAGCCTAAACCCGAAACACCTAACGCCATGCACCTTTGGCGTCGAGCATCTAGAGTGTTCCCGAGGTTTAAGGCTTAGGGTTCCCCAAGCAAACACAGCAGCCCATGGAGTCTTACTGTAGGGCTTACATAAGGAAACATAGGGATGAAGGGGGTGTAGGGTACATCCTCAACCAAATAAACCTGGAAGCCCCATTTTTGAACAGCCCCTTTATGGCTTCGATGTCTGTTTTGGGGGAGCCTATACATCCCTATATAATCCTATGAAACTCCTGCAGTATGGATTTGGGCTGTCTTGTTTGGGGAAGCCCTCAACCCTGAGCCCTAGATCCTAAACCCTAGAACGCAAGAACCCCAAGGGCCTGGCTTGATCACCTACAACTTACAACTATTGAGGACTCTCTGCTTCACGTGGAAGCTTCCCCACAAAGTAGGGCCCAGGGCTTAGGGTAGAAAAGGCGAGCTCCTATCATAAGGACCACCATTTGTTAAGGTCTATCTTGGCCCTTTTTTGAATCTGGACTTGATTAACTTGGTACACTTCTCGATTCGTGAACCCCTACACCCCCTCCTGCAATCAGGCTGGGGATGAACTTCGGGACACGGGGGTTTCCCAAATTTAGGGGTACTTACTATAATGGAGAATCAAATGGAAAAGAAAATGGAAAATGAAATGGAAACTGTGTTTATGTAGGGGATTATAGGGATTAGGGTTTCCCAAAATTAGGGATACCTTTACGGGGCTCCCATAAGAAGGATTATAGTACATTGGGGGTTCTATTGGATTCCCTTCTTTGGGGAAACTACCACATGAACCTCGCGGATATTCTCTAGGGACTCTTGGACTCGTCATTTGAGCTGTTCCAAATCCTTTGAGTCACGCTACCCACGAAACTTTGACGATTCCCATGCCGTTGCCTAAGCTCAACACCCTCAATCCAAAGCCTGATCCCCTCAAACCCCAGCTGCTGAGTTTCCGCGAGGACGAAAAAAAAAAGCTTAGACGTTTGAAGTCTAAAAAGGCTACAGGAATCTCAAAGTGTGAAGTGCACCTACCAAGTCGCCAAGAAACTACGGCCCCCTGCAAAAAACATCCTCGACAGCAGCTCCTCACACTCTTACCTAATTTCGTGAGTTCCCTCTCTCATGGCAAATAACTGGTAATTCTGACAGGGTTATATAGACGCTATACAACCAAAGGTCATCTACTCAGCTCAGACGCAGAGGCTTAGGATGTAGAGAACCTCAGAGACTCCAAGATACATGAAGTCAGGAATAGACGTTGAACGGTACTAGAGTTCTCCTCATGATCTGAAATGATTCAAGGAACATCTTAATGGAGGAGTACTGAGCTCCCGCGGCCTTAGCTAACGCTAAACCCTACACCCTGAACTCTGAAACCCTGAACTCTAAACCCTAAGCCCTTAAAACCCTTAAACCCTAAACCCGCCCAGGCGCATATCTGAAGGGTACTGTCGCTCAAGGTCCCAGAGCTCAAAGTCCGTCTGCCGGTCGAAATTGAAGACACTCACCTGTCGGGTTTAGGCTTTAGGGGGTTCGGAGTTCAGGGTACCAAGGACTTAGGCTCTCGCGCTGAGAAGAGGTGGAGCACTCTAGAAATAGGGGGGACCCTGGTTAACATCTGGGGGCTACAATAACATACCGCGAGTCCCGCTGCAAGATCTTGAAGGTTATGAAGCTCTCAAATATGGGCGGTTACGTGTGTTTACTCCTTCATGCATGAACAACCACTGCCTCTTGAGGATTTCTGTTGACTAACTTATGCTACAGGAACACAACCTCAGTCCCAAAGAGCTACGAAGGGCTTATGTATTTGTAAATTGCAGGGCGTACGTGGTATTGGGTCCGCACAGTAGGGCTTATCACTTCTTCGAACTCTATACAGGATTCTTGCACGTCTACATGGGGTGCCCCGTAAACAATTCTTTGCACATGAGCCATTGTCTAAACTCCTAGTATCCCCCTTAATATACCCCTAAAGTAAGGTCCCCTATGTAAGCCCCTTTTGAGGAGTTTAGACCCTAAACCCTAAACCAATATAGCTCACACGATGGCTCTTGTAGGCCATCCCCAGACATGCAGTTTAGGCTTTAGGGCTTAGGGTCATGAAAAGCACCATACCAGTCAGGGCGTGGCGCAATGGCAATCCCACAGGAGGTGATGCTGCAAAAGCGGCTTCTCTTGGTGAACTGACTTCAGCACTGGATGGCTTGGTTGCTTTTTGCTCCCGCTGCGTGCTGGCGGTTGACGTAGACGACCAGGTTGCAGGGCGGGTTTAGGACGACAGAGGTTTTTGTGCAGCCCGTCCCAGCACATTGCTCGCACTGGAAGTCCGACAGCACCTCCTGCCTAAAGTGCTCTGCCACCATGTGGTTGAGGTCGGACGCGGGGCTTAACCAGGGAGGTATATGTAGGGGAGGAATATTTTGTTATCAGGGAGGTAGTGGGGGGTTTTATGATATCAGGGGTGGGGTATTCAGAAGAAGGGAAGTCCCTCTGCCCTGCGTGATGCTTAGTCCAGGCCTAGGGTTTACGGTTTAGGACGTAGGGTTCAGGGTTTAGGTTTAAGGTGTAGGTGTAGGGTTTAGGGCTTAGGATTTGGGATTTTGGGTTTAGTGTTCTTTTGCCCTGCGGACCCTTCCCGACAGCTGTGATTGGTACACCCCTCCCTAGCAAGCAAGAACAAAACATCTGCCATGAGACCTTAAGTTTCTCCGCACAAACATGGCAGTAATAGAAACCAGTACCAGTACAAAATTGATTAGTAGTAATAACCATGGTGGAGATGTGGAACTAAAAAACACGACTGGTAGTTTCCATAGAAAACGCGACCCCAATATAGATACCCAAATAGTATGAGGCTTGTAATAGGAGCCCCCCAAAAAAGGGCCCCTGATTTTGGAGATTCCCAAATGCTATTCGGACTACCACCCTCTTAAAGAGCCTGTCAACCTAAAGTGATGCCTTCACTCTGCATTTTCGGGTTTAGGGTCTGGGGTTAAGGGTATGCCCGGTATCAAGTCCGCGACTTTTGCCACACACACGCACACTTGCCTGGAAGCTTAGGGTTTGGGGTTAATTAGGGCATAGAACCTGCCACATTTTCTGCTGTCAAACTTTTCACCACCATTCACTTACCCTACTTAAAGGTTCAGAACAACAAGTACAACCCACTGACCTAGGTGGAAGCCACCTATGTCCCCTAGAACGGTGTTACTTGGGTTATAATTTTTGAGTACGAGGATTGGGGTTTACGGTTAAAAGTTCTCCAGAAATATCTTGAACCTCCAAGTATATTCTAAGGTTGAAGCCATGGCCCCCTAGTGTGGGCCCTTAACCTTGGGATCCTTATATACCTAATATACAACCTATATGTGCCCTTAAGGGTCCCTAGAAGCCCCCTAAAAGGCCTAAGGTCCCATACCAGGGGCCCATACTTCTAACCGTAGGTATATGCGGACTTGTGCCCCCCCGCACGATACGCCAAACCCCATGCTAAAAACCGAACCGATCTAGACGGGATGGGTTTAGGTTTTCATGGGATGTAGGGATTCCCTTGTAGAAACTATGAGGCAATGTGGTAGTTTCCATGATAGGGATAAGTAGGGAACCCTTTCTTATGGGGACCCCCCACGATGGTACACCTTATCTTGGAAAGCCCCGATGCAGGTCGTAGCCTGGTCATGGCCACTTCCGTGTCCAAGAACCCACAAGCCACACACCGAACCCTAAACCGTAAACCGCTACACCTTAAACCCTGAACACTAAATCCCCCTAGACCCTAAGCCCCTAAACTCTAACACCCCAATTCCTCGCCTTGCTGTTGAAAGCACGCTGACTCTCTGCGAAGTCCTGCAGTCAATTAATCCTTCCTGAATGTAATGTGAGCTATAGTCTTAACTTCTACAAGTAGTATCCCCCTTAATGACCCCTATAGGGTTGAGGGTCTAAACTCCTAGCATCCCCCTTCGTAACCCCTATAATACTCCCATTTGAGAACAAGGTTCTAGGTGTTGAATACTGACCCTAGTTGCATAGGGACTTTATGGAGATTCCAGCTTCTACAGTTTCTACCGTCTGCGGTACTGATATAAGATTTTCTTACGAAGCCACGCGTCCTCAGAGTCCAATTTAGACGGACCCTACCATGCTCGTATGGTCGTAACAGGGTCTAAGCCCGAAACCCTCAAACTTGGACCCTAATATGGTGGTATGATAGTAACAGGATCTTAACCCTAAGCCCTAAAGCCCTAAGCCCGGACCAAATTTCCGGGGCTTGGGTGACCAAGATCCTCCTATTACAAGTTATGGATTCCCCTACTACCCCCCTCTATACTACCTCTCCTAGGTTCCCCCCCGAGTTATAGTTATTTAGGGATAATTCGACCTAATTAAGGTTCACCAAGGGGGAACCTAGGCGGTAATATAGAGGGGGGTAATTCGTAAGGAAACCCATGAACATGCGGTCATTAACTTGCGAAGCAGTCCTGCAAAGGGGTTTTCTGGTGACCAGGATACCACTTTTTAAGAGACACCCCCAGATGACGTGCTGACAGCGAAGCTGCAGGGTCTGTTGAGATCTCGGAATGGTTGTGTAAAATAAAGGTTTCATGCCACTTATACAACCATATAGGGCTTAGGGTTCCCAAAAATTAGGAACCCTTTTGTGGACTCCTTATTGGGCCCCCCGATTCGCGGAATTCCCGCAACTCGTCGCTGACCACGCTGCAGAGAAACTCCCTACTTGGATTCCCACCCGAGACTCCTCAAGCAATCCGAAACCCTGTCTCACACGCTTCATAGCCTTTCGGTAGAGCTGCCAGGCGCGGAGCACATTGCCCACCACCTCATCAGCATGACAAACTACAGAGAGGCTTCGCGGCTTGCTGGAAATCCCTACGCCCTATGCGGTCTTGCGGCTGATTTCTTGGCCCTGCAGCAAGCTCCTCTCATACCTACATCCCTTTTGCCGCCAGAACTGCAGGAAGAATCAAATGAGGGGTGGTGGCTCAGCGGAATAAATGACAGCGACGGGTGTGGCGTCGGTGTCTGTGGCGTGGGTGAGTGGCGGTGGCGTCGGTGGTGTCGGTGGCAGGTAGGGGTGGCATCGGCCAAAAGGTAAAGCTGCTAAATGCTCAAGGCATCCCGACGTCTAGAAGTAGTAGCCACATCCTCGTATTAAGCACGGAAATACTGCCAAAGGCCTGCCCGAACTCCTCGTTCGGCTCATCACAGTCGCAAATAACCAGCTTGTCCACACCAGCAACCTTGGAGTTGAGGGTGTGGATTCCTAGAGGACCGAAATACGACATACCCCCAGAGAAGGACAAACCCAAGGGTTCTTGTCAATGGCCTGTGCTATCTGCGGACCCCTGAGACATTTGCAGTCAATGCTAGTGGCACCAGGAATTTGAACTGGAGTTCTGAGCATGGTGAACTTCCCCATCAACACATGGCCCTGCGCCGTTTTGCCTGAACTCAGTAGTAGAGAATGTAGGAAGTCCAGCAACTAGTGCAGTGACCAGGGACATTCCCCTCTGAATCCTAGCAAGCCCTTTTGCGCACAACCTACACTTGGCCCCACATTCTTGATTCCCTCTGCAGGTTCAGAGAATTGCAGGCAGGGAGCTGCATCGTAGAGGCTGTCCGGGACGCTATCAAGGTCATCCCTTGTGCCTGGCAAGGCATCGGCCCATGAAAGGGAAGGTCTCAGGACGGGATGAAGTTTCCAGCTCAGCTTGGGTGTGGGCAATGAAAAGACCGTAAAAAATACATCTTGCAGCCCGGAACCATTCAGAGGGGCCTCCCAGGGGTCTCCCAAGGCTCCCCAGGGCCCAGAAGCCTCCCAGGACTTTCAGGACCTTTCAGGGCCTTCTCCAAGGTCTTTAATCGATTATCCTTGTATGCTCTCCATACTAGTGCTACCACCAGGACTTCTAGGACTACCACTCGTGCTACTAGCACTCGTATTAGTGCTCGTGTTGCCGCTAGTACCATTCCTACGCTGCTACTGCTACGGCTACTCACTCACTACTCACTAGTTTCCACTTATCACTTACAACCTACCACTTACAACTTACTACGTACTACTTGGTGCTTACGACTTGCTACGTGATACTTACCCTACTTACTACTTACTACTCAGCGCTTACTGCTTACGCCCCTATGAACTTAATAACATCCACAGCAATCATTCACCTACCTACGAAGCCAGCCTGACCCGAAACCATGAATCCTGTTCCTATTCTCTTGTCCATTCCTGTCAGGTCACACTGAACCTCCAAGCAAGTTGGACAAACTCCGAAGTCTAGGGGCCAAAAACATAAGCAAATAGACAGATAGGGCATCCCTATGTCTAAACCCTCAACCGTAAACCCTTGACAGTGCTTTTACAGCCCCTTTTGAACAACCCAGAAGGTACGGATATCTCTCTAAAAAGGCTTTGTATGGCTTTGTACTCTAGGGGCCCCTAGTATAAGTCCCAATGTATTGTGATCCTTATTATACGTATCCCCAAGCAAGGATACCCCTTACTTATCGAAACCCTCTCGTTTTCTATTCCCTGAACCCTATACCCTAAACCCGAAACCCTGAGCCCTATACCCTAAACCCTAAACCCTAAACCCTAAACGGTTGAGGGTTTAGGGTTCAGGGTTTAGGGTTCAGGGTTTAGGGTATAGGGTTCAGGGTATAGGGTGCCCTAAACCCTAAACCTTGAATCCTATACCCTAAACCCTATACCCTAAAGCCTCTCCGAAGCTGAGGGCCAAGCCTTCTGCCCCACGGCTGCCTTTGAAACCTGTGGTCTGCGCTGTGACCTGGGAGACTTGCTGGTTCTTAGTAGGGTATATATAGGTTTAGGGTTTAGGGTTTAGCGGTTTAGGGTTTAGGGTTTAGGGTATACATGGTAGTTTCCCAAAATTAGGGGACCCTTTGGAGCGTCCCCATAATAAGGGTTATAGTATTTTCCCCCCCCCCTATCTTGGGAAACTGTAATAATGTAGGTTTAGGGTTTAGGGTTCGTAGGGGATATGGGAATCTATATGTGGGAGTTAGTGTCCAAGGTTTAGGGTTAGGAGGGAATATGGAACATATTATATGGGGCCCTACTGAGAACCCACGAGATTCGGGATTCTAGGGCTTCTGCGGGATTACATCGGCTAAAGGGCTTGTATGGTCTACAGTGTTTACAGGGGTAATGTAATGTTAAGGCTTTGAGGGGTACAGAGTTGCTCTTGGGGCCTAGACCCTAAACCTTAAACCTGGCTTTCAGGCTTTGGGGCATGCACAACACCCTAAACCTAAACCCTACGACCCAAACCCCAACAAGAGCTGTTGAGTTGCCGTGGTGTAGGTGTCTCCCTCCGAGCGTTCGCTTCCTCAGCAACACAGCCGCAACGGTTTAGGATTTAGGGGTGTAGGGTTTAGGGGTTTACGGCTTAGTAGGGGATTGTGCCATGAGGATCACACGAGCACCTGAAAATTCAGAAGCCACCCCAATACCGAAAAGAAAGATGTTGACAATCCTGCCAGCGGCGGAGAGCCTGGGAGAAGGTTGCAGACTGGAATTCTGGATTGTCTTCGTGTTCTTCTAGAAGTCGTAACCTAGAACCCTTCTGAGCCGACTGAGTACCCCAGCTATGCCCATCATAACCTACAAAGCATTCTGGAACCTGATCTGACATCCCGAGCAATGAATGATACAGTAGTTTTTATTTTCTTTTTCTCTTCCTTCATTGTTGAGCTACTTGCTAGGTAGAACTGACCTCCAAGTAAGCAATCAGAGCGTAAACGGACAAAGTGGCACTACGCGTGCTCTCATACTCATCAAACACTCCACCAAGTTTGGAGCCTTAAAGGAGCCCTGAATAATTTTCTCTGGGGACCTTCAGATCAACCCGCATATGGTGGGGAGGAGGCCCATAATAGCATCACGACCCTACTGGCGGGAATCAGGACTTGGGGTGGGTCTACCCCTGCTTTTTGTGAAGCCAGAGGACTTTTACGTTTGTACGGGGCGCTGGCTGTGTTAGAAAGCACAGAAACTCCACAAGCGCTGCCATTGGCAGCCGACGACTACCACTGCTTAGGGCTCAGGGTTTCGGGTGTGGGGTTTAGGGTTGATACCTGTATCTCATTATTTCAGGCTATGGGCTGCTGCTTGGTTCGGTACTGGGCTTTCCCCAACCTTTCTTCTACCTCGCTCGTCTGTCCATGACTGGCGATAAACCCCTTAAACCACTATATAGTCCTGGATTCCATTTTCTTGCCCGTTTGATTCTCCATTAACACCCTAGTCCCTAAACTCTAAACGTCCTGTAATCCCTATATAACTCTAAACCCTAAACCCAAACCCTAAACCCGCAAACCTTAAATCCTATGTATCCCTATATACATATACCCCTTGGGGCCCGCAAAATGGACCCCAAACTAACAATGTCGACCCCAAAAAGGTACCCTCAACTCTTGGGAAGCCTCCATATTTGTCACTAAACCCTGAACCCTACCGTAGACCCTGAACCCTAGACCCAATACCTGTCACGGCTCCGAAGGAATCCTCGTCCGTGCCACTCTTCAGAACCACGCAGGGATACCCACTGAGAATAAGCTTCCTGCACGACGGGTGTAGGGTTTAGAACTTAGGGTTTAGGCTTAATAAAGGGTAGGGATCGAAGACTCGAAGACCCTAGATGGATGTTTCTAGGAGGATAGCAATTTCCATTTTCTGCTTCCTCACTATATATTTATGGGTTCCCTACTACCCCCTCTATACTACCTGTCCCTAGTAGGTTCCCCCTTGATTATGCATCCGTCAGTAACATGAATGAAGGGGGGGAACCTTGGGGGGTAGTATGGAGGGGGGTTGTCGGGGAACCCCTTTTCATCCTTGCGGATCTTCACAGGGATTGAGGCCCCTAAATGGGAGCTTCTAAGTGTAGGAGGACTTTCAGGACGCCACGGATACGTTACAGTTGTCCTTATACCGGAATACGCAAGACTTATTCTGCTCAAACCCTCAACTCTAGTCACTAAAAGCCCTTACCCCTAAACCCTAGAGCATTGGAGCTTCTGAGATGTTGATGGGACAGGCGGCGGCGCACGGCTTCCGCAAATACATCCTACAACGCCGAACGTATTTACAGGATTATATGGGATGACATAGGGCTATATAAGGGTAGTACACCCCCCCCTCCAAAAAAAAAAGGAATCAAATGGCACAGAAAATGGAAAATAAAACGCAAACTAGGTTTCCCTGAAGGTATAGACTATAGTATAGACGTGCCTAAGTAAGTACCATTTCATTTTGTGGTCTGTGTTTGAGGTACCCGGAATCTGGGATCGCAATGTTGGTGACTATTTAGGCCTCTACATTACCCAGAATACCCATTCTACCTAAAAAGAGGAATGTACATTGGATCATAAGAGGATCATTGGTATCATTGAAGGAATTTCGGTCAATGAACAGGCGTCGGGCTCCCTGCGTTGCAGATCTTCAGGAGTTGTGCTAATTGGATTTAGGACTCAAATCGATCTGCGAAATCTAGCTCAGCCCCCTCCTGCACACAAAGGCTTCTGCCAGATAAGCCTGCAATCTTTCAGGTAGACGAAGCCTCTGACATGCAAGGGCTTACGGTCTGCCAGGTCGCCTTTGTGCAGACTGAAGAATTGCTGATATCGTGGGTCACCCGCTCGTATCGGCTGGGAGGAATCGTGCTGCCCACAGGGAGACCCCATAGAGGACCCATATCTTGAGGAGTGCTCCGAACCAAAAACGGAAAACTAGACCCCTGGACCGTTTTGCAGCTCCTGGACCCCCGAATCCTAAACACCGCAAGCCCTAAACCTAGATTTCCTGAACCAAACACTCGTCAGCAGGCCTTAAACCCCAGAAACCCTCCCGGCCTCAGCACGACCTGCCCAGTCTCACTCTCGGCGCCGACCACCAGCACCACTGGATACTCGTCCACCCCCATGCCCGTCCAAAGGTTCCTTGAAGCCATGATGCTTTGGGTGTAGGGTTTTGGGCTTAGAGGGATCCAACCGCGATAATACGTAAGGAGCCTAGACGTATCATGTGACCATCATAGGTCCCGAAGTTCAGGGGTTTACCCCCCTAAAGCCTTAAACCGGTGCGAGTAGTGTCTATTAGGGGATGGGGCGCCCTTAAGGCTTCAGGGGTGGCCCTGAACAAGCCCAATCTCCCCAAATCAGACCACATGAGAAGGACCCCTACCAAGGGAAGTAGACGGGGGAATCAAGGGATCAGTTTAAGGAATCTAAATTAAGTTACCGTACTGTGGGCACATAAGTAAAAAATAATGCGGTTTCCTCATTCAGATAACTTAAGTTCCTTAACAGCAACCCAGTAGAGCATATGACTATATCGGGGGGATAAGAAGCAAGAAGCTTCTGAAACAGCATACAATGCATGGTATTCCGGACATCCATGGTAGACTACTGTAGCAGTATGACGCAGTATGATAATCATTGCGTTAAAGCCCTTCTATGATATTATCATAGCAGAGTGTACCCCAAAACCCTCTTCTGATTTTCTAGGCCCTAAAACCTGCCATTCACATACCACCATATCACGTAAAGGCCATCGTGCATTCCCACTTTCCCTTGTTCGTTTCGTTTCCATTTGATCCTCAACCACTTCCAATTATCTAGGCTCCCTACCTTACTCTAGACCCTAAAACCCTAAAACCTTAAACCCTGAATCCTATATGCTAAACCAAGACCGTATTCGAACCACTTAGGACCCTATATATTATAGTAGTTTCCATTTTCTTTTCCATTATCCCTATATATAACCCCAGTATATAACCCGGCTTACCTGAGCCAAGACACTCCTCTAGACCCTGCAGTCGTGCCGCCTCAGCTTCCACAGACTCCTCCGGAGGCAAGCGGTTTAGGGTTTAGGGTTTAGGGTTTAGGGTAGCGGCCTAAATATTCTGGCAGGGTTTGGGCCTAGGGTTCTGGGGTTTAGGATTAAGGTTTGAGGGATCTTAAGAATGCTAGGGCTTCAAATAATCACAAATTACCAGAGACGCAACTTGAGAATCGATCGAAGTCGGGTGTATGGAGAGGTTGGTATAGGGATTGTACGGCATATAGGGGACTCATTAATAACACTAGGGTCTTCTTCGGCAAATTATGTCACGTATAGCTATGTCAGGACTCTGAAGGCATGATGTTAGTACATAATTTCAAGCTTCTAGGGCTGAGGATTAGAGATTCCTGTGCAATGCTGAGGACTTAGGACTTCAGCACCCGCATCACACTGCAGGCACTGTTTGGGGTTCAGGGTTTGCGGGCTCAGGGTAGTTTTGTTAAGGACCCAAAACTTGTGAAGTATAGTAGCAACAGCAAGGACAGCGAGACCCGAAACGCTAAACTGAAATGGACCAAAAAAACACCCGATTGACTCCTGAGACCAAACCCCATGTGTCCCACTACCCCCATTACTACCTCCCGGTATCCCCTGCTTAAGCTGGTTTAGGGTAAGCCGTGCGACTATCCCAAAATAACTTCGGCCATTCTCCCCTAGGGGAACAGTTACAACAAGAAATAACAGGAATTAATTGGGTCATTCCCCCTTACAGTAACTGTTACCACAATGGGTTATAGGAGTTATAAGAACCCCCTTAATAAGGCCCCTTTCAGGACAGTTACTGGGAGGGGGAATGACCCAAGGAATTAAGATAGCCCCCAAATAAACCTTCTGCTTGCCTCCGGCCGCCGCTGAAGGGCTCGGAGCGTCTGCAAGGGGAATGGTTTAGGGTTTTAGGGGCCTCGAGGTTCAAGTGATTTCCGGATTCAGGGGTCTAACAATTCTTTGGTTTAGGGTTAAGAGTTTATGCTT